>CAEFZY010059954.1:0-20675 GCA_903066815.1 Brachyrhaphis roseni | reverse complement strand
TATATATATATATATATATATATATATATATACACACATAGTTCTAATTGCAACCGCCTCAAAACCAACAAAAAACAAATGCATGCAGGATTGCAAGCAGAATTTGCATAAGGAAGAAATTGTAATGATGCTAATATTTTAAACCGCCTACCCACCTAACTAACCTTCACAGTTATGTTGGGTTAAAAATTCAATTAGACGTGAAATTTAATTTTAACATTTCTTTCTTGTTTTTGACTATTTTCATTTTATGTTAAAAGCTTCATCAATAATGTGTAAAATTGACTGAGAATAGTATGTTGAATTTCCTTTAGTTTTTTTTTTTTTTTGGTTTTTATCTCCTGTAAAGCACTTTGTGTTACATTCAGCATTATGAAAAGTGTTCTATAAAAAAAAAAAGACTGATTGAATTCTCAATTTGCAGTGTACATTTGTAACTTTCTAAGAGTATCATAGCATCAGTCTTATTGCTACTATTCATTTAATTGTAGCTCTTAAGGGACTCTGGGAAAGGCTTACCCTCAAAACTGATAACCTATGCACAGAAAGAAAAAGCCCTGCATGATGACGAGATAAAACCACATTAATGCAACAAAGCAGTGATATAAAAATATAATGAGAGAGGTGAGCTGCTCTTGCCCAGCAGTGAAATACCGGTATGTCGAAAACTGGAAATATTCCGCGTGAGTCACTAGCATTGGTAATAAATAAGTACTGGACTATGTTTGGCAGCTTAACATAATAATACATGGTTAGTGGTTGGTTATGACATTTTTCTTTTTTTTTTTAATGGACATCTGCTGAGATCATCAGCTTCTATAGCGATTATTGTGCACAGCAATAATGGCACCTGCAGATCTAAGCTGCTGTGTAGCTTGTGTCCACCCACAGCCAAACATTGTGTTGTATGCCGGGATGTCATGGGTCAGATTTATTTAGAGGGCAAATGCTCCATTAGTTGAGCTTTTTTAATTAGCACACTTGTGAGAGAGGGTCATTAAGGATGTCTGACAGAGGACCTGCTGATGAGGGGGGATGGAGGCACTGCTTAGACAACACTCACACTCACGCGCAGACACTCAAAAAGGCACAGATCTGCTTAAAAAAAAATTTTCACACAGTCAACAACAAACACGCTCAATGCACGGGTGAGAATATCTGCATTACGAAAATGACTACAGAGCACAAAAAAATAATAACACGTCCTTAAAAATAATAACATGACGAACTATTCATCTTTTTCAGTTTCTCAAGCTGCAGTTACAGGCTTTGATGTGTCTTACAGTCAACTACAATATGAACTTGGCTTGAACGTAATGCAGGGATCAGGAGAAGAACACTATGCGTGTTTAATTCTTATGACAGATCCCATCTTGTTCGAGTAGATGATAAACCCTCTTCACACTCCAGGGTTACATGTTGAGATCCACAGGGCTCGGTGTTTGACCCAATTCCCTTTCCTATACAGCAAGAGCATTGATGAAAATTATAACTTCAAGAGAGCGATCATGTTTGTCCTCTTTTATTTCTTCATTGGCCACCTCTTAAATCCAGAATAGATCCCTTAATAATAATCCAGCTCCACATGTCAGGGATGTGATTGTTTCATTTGTTCCTAACAGAGCACCTTGCTGTCAGACTGCAGGTTTACTGGTGGTTCCTAGAGATCTTAAAGGTAGAATGGGAGGCAGATCTTTTAGTTATCAAGCTCCCAGTGTTAGTCTGTGAGGCGTGCATCGTGTCCCTCTCCAAGTCACAGCAATTGGCTTTTCTTATCACTAACTCTGTGTTCTTTCTTTCGTCCTACAAACTTGAAAACTGCTTCAGAGCCTATATGCTTAGTTTTGTTTCTAGATGAAGTCACAAAAAGAGCTACTATTGTCACTAACTGTTTTAATATTTTTTTGTAATGTATAAAATACATCATTGCTTTTAGCATGAATGATTGCTGCAAGTCAGTGAGTTAATTCAATCTGCTGGGTTTTCTTAGAAAATCGTTAAAAGTTAAATGCATTGTTTGACAGATACAATCAATTTGTAACTGTCTTGGAATTTGTTTGAATGACTGGATTGGATTTACTTCTTTTTTTTTTATGACAACTGCAAACCTTCCAAGTGGCCATTCACCTGCATGAGCAGAAAGAGGATTTGATAAGAGAAGCAGCAAAGACCCCAAAGATAACTCGGGAGGAGTTACAGAGAGCCACGGCTCATGTGGAAGAACCCGTTAATAGGACAATCTTGTTCACAGTCTACTCCACAAACCCTACTTTTATGGAAAAGCGGAAAGAATAAAGACATTGTTGAAAGGAGGCCAGATGACCGCCAAGCCTGCTTCTTCCTCCAGGGAGAAGACCAAGTGATTTCCAACTCTTTCTACTTTTTGCCCTCTTCTCTAGTTGGTTCCTTGTGTAGCCCAATCTCTTGATATCTGCGTCCAAATCCTATTGCCAGCTATTTTGAGGGAATCCTATCTTCCTCCTTCCTGTGGGGCTCCAAGTCACAGCTTGTCTAGTGATTTTATAAGTGGGATGGAAAGGAGTATTGCAATTCCACAGCCAATGTCTCCCTCCAAATCTCCCTACACAGGCAGCTGGTTTGTCTATTTCCAAAGGTCACTGTTGTTGATTTTAGCTGGCCAACCAATGTTTAGCATGGTTCAGAAGCATCTGTTGATAGAGACTGTCATTTCTTCATAGACCTGATTGTTATCCTCTGGGTTTCAGCTTCGAAAAAGTGTTTCGACCCAACAATGATGTTCAAATCGACAAGTTTCCTGAATTCCAGTTTTAGTTGTATTTTTTTTTATTGTTATGGTTGATTGAATATTGTCCTTGGTTTTGCTAATGTGAGTTTTTACAGCTGCGTTTGAGTCACAATGCCTGGTTAGATCAGACCAGAAAACTTTAACTTCACACCATTCAGTGAAACCCAGATAAGGCAGATTTATGGTTTTGGTATGCTTTTATCCAATAGAAAGCAGAAGAAGCCCAGCAGAAATTGGAGAAGTGGTAAGAGAAAAAAAAACAAAAACATGATGGAACCTGCAAAAGACCTAAGACTAGGATGTAAGTTTACCTTCCAGCAGAACAATGAAACTAAACACATTAAAATGATTGAAGTTTAAACCTAAGTTCTGAACAAAGCACTTCTAATTTCAACATTTTATAAACAGAAGATGCTTGTTAATTGTGACTTTAAATCAGTACTATTCTGAAAATATATATATTTTTATTACTTTCAGAGGAAAAACCTAAGACGCTTTGGCATTACAAATGGCTTGGAATCGTGCTAATAATTTTCTTTCACTTCACAGTTATGCTCTACTTTGCATGAACCAATGAATTTAAATCCCACTAGAGCACACTGAAGCATAAGACTGTGCAAAAATTAGAAAAACACAAGACATGGCACACCATGAAGTTCAGCACGCTACCGTTTTCTGGGTGTTCTGTTTCTCCAATGCTGCCATCTGGGGTGGTCCTCTCATAGTGGTCCTCGGGCAGGGTCAGGGGTCCGATGCGAGGACCAGATGAGGACTTGCTGCTGGGGGTCTCCGACTCCTCTAAGCCGCTGTCATAGTAGCTGTGCTGCGAGGCGTCCTGCAGGTCCTGCACGGGGTTGGTGGTGGAAAAGGTCACGCGACGATGGGGATGCTGCAAAACACAAAGCAACAGATGTTTTTTTTTTTTTTTTTTTTTTTCAACATAAGCAAACACGGCTTCTGACTACATTTTCCAGTTCTGTTGTCTCTGCAGTAGATCGCTCCCCAGCGACAAATGTTTTACCTGAAATCGCTCCATTTAACATCACTGAACACCGCTCTCTATAAAGTTCCCTCACCAAAAGTTAGAAAATAGTATCAAATATTAAAACACTATTAAATATTAAAAAGTCTTTTGCACTATTATTATTCTAAATTTTACATAAGGTATAAATATGTGAAGAGGATGGGGATATTTATTTCTGTAATAAGAATGTACAAATTGGCAGCAGCAGAAATGAATATCACAAAAACTCCACACCAACTCAGAAGACTTGAATGTGTAAATAGGGGGCAAAGACTGAAACATATTAAATATTATCAGTGCTAATATCAAGAAGATTCAAATTTGGTTATTATCTGAAAAATTAAGACCTCCCACTTGAAAACAGGACCCATGTTTTAAAAAAATAATTTAGCCATATTAATTTTGAAATCCTGTCTATGTTTTGTGTACATAAAACCATTATGCAAATGGTTGGAGTGTCATGAATAAAGCATGTACGTATGAGATGTTTACCTACAGAGACAATACCTATTCATATGTATGAACGTGAATGCAAACATTAAAAGACAAACATCGCTGGGGTGTTTGGGGATAGCAGAAACCGAGAGCGTCAAACATATTTTCATAGCTGTTATTATCATCATTAGTCAGTTAGAGGATTCATTTTCTAAATCTGTCACCACCAAATGAATTCTGATGACAGTGATTGGTGCACTAATCAGTAGCCCCAGTGAGCTTCTTCCTCGCAACACATTTTAATATCCCCCTCCCTAAAGCCCCCCATTTCTTCTTCCGCACCGTTTGATGTTTAAACCAGCAAAAAGAAAAAAAAAGAAAAAAAAGCCCAAACAATATTTTCACAATTTAACGCAATTCCCAAGAGGCTCTAAATAAGTATAACAAAAAAGAACCTCAGAAGAAAAAACAGTTTGGGACAGTCATCATTATGCAAACGTTAGAACGCGTTATTAGGGGCTCTTTTGTTGTTTTATACCGATAAGGTTTAATTAAAGATTAAAACAGCGAAATGAGCAAACAAAATAAAAAGATGAATTCCAGAATGCGATTGCTTGAAGAGGAGCGGAGCGGCGCGTAATGAATCATTGGAGATCGCACCCTTTATCAAATTGAATGGCTTGTAAATACAGTTAGGAGACCATTAAATTTCCTCATCCAAAGATCGGTTTACTAATGGCTACTTACCACCGATCCACAACAGAAAGATGACTCCTGGCAGGGCGCGTGTAGTCTCGCTTGCTGGCCACTCCCCTCCCCGCTCCACACCCACACATGAGCACCTCTCGTAAAAGTCAGGAAAGCACTGATACAGCAGAACAGGCCTGCCTCGGCACTACTAGTCAGCTCCGATCAATACGAACGGCCTGCACTTTTCACCATTTCACCACTTTTCGAGCAAACAGTAAAGAAAAGAAATGCTTTTAAAGCTCAGGTAAGAGCCATCAACACCCTAATGCCATCAGTAGGCTTGCAGTCTTTCCAGAAGCGTGTGCGTTTTCCCATCATCTTTCTTTTTACACACAAACAATGCATCTGTAGTGAAATAATGATTATTAAAGTACTGGAGCAGTGAGCAATTTTATCTGCCTTCAACCCTCCCTTTTCTGACAGAGGTCTACTACCACAGAGTCCAGTCAATAAACTGCACACGCTACTGGGTGGAAAATCTTGCATTTTTCATTTAACGGCAACATTTCAGTACCTTGCAAAAGTATTGAACTTCTTCCTGTTTTGTCTGCTTGCGACCACAAACCTCAATATATTTTCATAGGATTTTACGCAAACTACCAACACAGAGTTGTGCATGATTGCAAAGTGGAAGGAAAAAAAAGATGCTTGTTTTTAAATAAGTATGAAATGTGTGTTTTGTACACAGCATGCAAAGGGACTTGGAGCTTTTATAATTTTCTTTGCCAAAATTCAGATAAAATGGAGAAGAGCTCTTTTCCAGTCTTGGCTCAGATTTGCAGTTTGATTTGCCTGAACAGTATCAGTAAGGTTTGATTTAAAATATTCCAATTCTTATTGTATTACTAGTATTGTACTGTTGAAAGGTGAATCAACACCCCAGGTTCAAGTCTTCAACAGCTTGTATGAGGTTTTCGTCCAGGATTGCCCTAATTCTCAACATCATGATGCTACCGGACTTCCATAAAGCGCAGAGCTGTCCTTTTATCAGATTCCCCCACCTGAGTTGAAGACCTTTGCAGCTTCAGACATTTGTTTAATGATCTCATTGCCTGTCAGGTTTCTATAGGTGGGCTGTCAAGTTTTGGTAGTTTCACAGTTGTACACAATAATACATTTTTTTTGATTGATGTATTTAATCCTACGCTGCAAGATGTTAAAAGGTTGGATTATTGTTTTATAACATAACTCCGGTTGAAATCTACAACCTTGATCCTTGATCTTGCTGTTTGTTTACTAATGTTCTGTAACAAACCTCTGAGGCATTCACACAACAGTTGGATTTATGCACTTCCAATCACAAATGTGAACTCTATGTACAGCTTAGGTATCTGTTGAAGGCAATTGGTTCCACTGAAGTTTATGTAGACGAGTTAAAGTGCAGGGGTTAGAATGGATACCACATTTTCTTATTTTTCGTCATAAATGTATTCCTCCACTGCATGATTATGCCCTGTGCTTTGTGCTGATGTCTGAAAGAAAATCTGGTTTGTGCACATTAAAGTTTGTGATTGTAAGATGGTAGAATGGAAGGGGTTGAATAGTTTTGCAAGGCGCAGAACACAACAGAAAAATGTGAAACAGCTGTTTTACACAGGAAAATTGTGCTACATATTTTTTACCGGCATATCTGCCTGTAAGGTTCTCAAAAAAAAAAAAGAGAAAATAGGGCATCGGGAGATTGTAGCTTGTTTTCTTTGGTTTAAAATATGCTCTGTCATTGGTACAGCTACTCTTGTACAAATATGTGCTTAGTAACTCTGCTTCATTCTTAAGAACACACTTTAATACCTAAGAAGTACTTGACTTTTATGGACTATTTTAAATAATTCCAAACTAAACAGGAATATGCAACAGTAAATAGTAAGCAGCAACACATCAGATGAATATGAGTCCTGCTTCTGAAGCTGACTAATGTGGCTCCACCTGATAAATTACATATGCCAATGGTGTCCATTCTTACAATGATTTGACGCTCCCATAAATATGTGAATTTTAGGTGATATTTAGCTGCTCAAATATGGATTGAAGCTTAAACTTCTCCTCAAGGCATCACTCCAAAGAGTCAGCATGATATGATAACTAACTAAAGCTGCCGAGATGTTAAATAGATTCTCATTTAAGTCGGTGCAAAAAAAGAAAAAAGAAAATCTTTTGCCAGGCCTTGGGGGGCTGCAGGGATGCAGCAAGACGGAAGGATGGAAAGAGGAGGCTGAGCGGGATTGCGGGAGTTGGTCAGGCAGACACGGACATCGCTGTGGCTGGAGGGGACAGGCAGACGGATTAGATTCTGGGAGACTGCAGGCGGGGAGAGCGGGGTTGTTTGGGCATTGTTGTAGGAGCAAGAAGCTGTGGCGCTGAGAATGGGAGAAGGGACATTAACTGTGACATCTGAATTCATAACCCCATTTAGATTGAGCTAAAATGACCTCGTTTGTAATAAAGCAATCCCAAAGCAGATGGAAAGATACAGCCGGATTGTATCTTTGCAAGGGGAACAAGACACATTTTAATGCTGTAATAAAAAGCAAAAATCCACTGCCTACCTAGAGCCCAGACTTTTTTTGTTTTTTTTCTTTTCGTAAGACTGCCAAAAGTATTATCCATACTGCAGTGCCACAGGGTAATTTCAAGCCTATTGATATTCAGTTAGAAACAGAAGCTGCCAATTAGATAACAATGTTTTTATGCCTTTATTACATTACCATATGCAGAACGCTGTGGTCAAGTGAAAAAAAATGAAAAAAATGAAAGTGACTAAGAAAGCTATTTAGTTTGGAAATGTACAAATTAACATAATTTTCTCTTCTTTTATTTACAATTTTTGGTCAAGAACGGTGCCATTAGGCTCAGTGGTGGAGCAGGCGCACCGTATGCAGAGGCTTAGATTAAGGTTCAATTCCCAGCGCTGGACAGTTCACTGCATGTCGTCTCTCTCTGCCCTTCTTACTGTGTAGCTACAAATGAACAAAGGCCACCAGTGCCACTAAAACCTTTAAAAAAACCCTCTGAACCTATAAATACTTTTCATAGTGTCTGGAAAACATGTTTTATTACCTAATTTTTAAACATTGCTTCAAGACCTCATGAAGCAAATAGGCAGTTTGTAAACTCAAACAAAAACGCTTCCAAGCTCTCGTTTAAGAATGGCTGCTCAAAAATTTGCATAGTCTACTGTAGACTCTTGTCCGTACAGTAGAATGACTAATTTGGAATTCTTGAAGGCTTCTTTAAATATCCGTTCACACTCAAAGGCTGCTGCAGTCTTCCTTGTGAAGGCCTCGCACAGCTCTTTTAATCTTGCCATGGTGTTCAATCATACTTCAACGGTGTGAAGCATGCCAAACTAAATCTCTAAGGTTGACATAACAACAATCTGCAACACTTTATTTGAAGGGTTGTGTATAAGACTGGCATAATACTGTCATAAACATGACATAACACCTGTCACAAACATGAAGGCGTCTTTGTGAATGTCTATGACTGTCATGAAGTGTCATTCGGTAGATAATGACGCTTTTAGTGTAAATTTACATTTTTAATGAACTTTTAAAATAAGTTTTAGTACTTTGCATTATAAGTGTCATTATTTACCAAATGGCCCTTCATGGCAACAGTCATAACCATTCATGAAGACTCCTTCATGTTCAAGAGAGTCATGTTAGTCTTATGCACACCCCTTCAAATAAAATGTTACCCAAAAGTCTCACAAAGATCTAATTGTGTGTACCTAATGAGAAATGTCATGTGCAATTTTAGTAATTTTATGTAGGAATAAACACGGCGTGACATTTTTTTTTATCATTCTAACATTTAAAAATGTCTTGTTTTCAGTTTTTGAGCTAACATTTATACTGCATATTCAAATGACCAAATGTTTTGTTGTATGGTTCCGATATTATAATCTACAGATGACCTGTTCCAGGCTCCTCCCTCTCCCTCTTTGTTGTACTTTAGTAGTTAATCTAAAACAGTGGCTGTCACACATGAACCATGTTTATAACTACGGTACAGCAACTGAAGAATTGGCAGAGACAGAGGAGAATCCGCCTGACTCTGGCAAGACGGCGGGTGAAAGGATTGAAATTCTCTGAGAACTTTTATACAACTGGCAAGCTCCACAGAAGCATTTGCTTGTTATCACCAGAAACTTTCCTGCAAAGTGTGACATGAAGTTTTGGATTTTGTTTGCTCATTTCTGGCTTTAGTGAGAGAGAGAGAGAGACAAGAAAAGAGAGAGAGAGAGAGAAAGAAAAAAAAAAACTCATGCAGTTCAGCTTTTATCTCTGGTCTTTGTTTGAATCCCCAACATTTTCTTTTTTCTACTCCACCTTTGTGTAATTTTCCAACCCAGTTTCCACACCTGCCGTTGCTCACTAAAACTGCTGCCGTAATTGTCCTGATATCCTTCATGATTATGCCTTCCAACCACTTCTAAGTGTGTGTTCCCATACACGGTATTGTTCTGTCTAAAACATATTTCGACGTATCAGATAAAGCATATCTGATACAAAGTCGAGAGCAGACAACAAAATGGTGCCATAATCTGGCCAGAAATTGGAACGGATAAGGAGTGAAATAAAATCAAGCACATGATTGCAAGTTATGATATATGTAAAGTAAAAGTTGGCTAGGAATATTTGCATCATATAAATTCAAATTAAAAGTGCATTAAAGGCTAAGTTGAAACTCAGCTCTCAAATATGTTCTTCAGACTTAAAACCTAGAGTACAATCAGGCACATTTTAATACATTTAAAGATAATTGAAAGGTGTGTCATAATTCAGAAAGGATATGCGAGTATAGACAATAGATTGATGCATATTGCTATATTGCACAACTTGTAAATAATATGCTAAATACAGTCATGACAGAGAGATTGGTATAGTTCAGGGGTGTATTTTTGTTTAGAACTCTGATGAATGTTGCTTACAAAATTACATAAGACTTCCTCAGAATATTGGATACTTCACACTGGACCTCAAGCAGCTTGATTTGTGTTCCCTTCCACTCTTCATCCAGACTCTGGTTACCTAATTTTCGAATGAAATTTTAACAAATTATCTCAATCTGAAAATACGATTGAACCACTCAAATACAGTTCTTTTCCTCTTCAACACAGGTTAGATTTCTTTGATGTCTCTGGTTCTGGAATTAGTGTAAAACAAGGACTGCCATAGTTGTACTCCCTGTCCGCCATGCATCTGCTCATGGTAACTCTTGAAACACTCTCTCCTCAACTTTCCATGAATGTGCTGGGAAATTGCACATTGTAAACAGCAATTAATGTCTACTTAGCAATAGGCAATGTTACAATTGTTGGTGCTATCATATGTGCTTATCGTATTAAATAACATTTTTAGAACAAAGATAGCACTTTCATTGGGGTGTTAATTAGCTATGAGCAATGATAATCAAAATTGAAAGAAATAAATTCTTGAAATATATCACCCTGCAAGTAATGACTCTGTGTAATTTATAGGTTTCACTTTTGAATCAAATTACAGAAATAAACTAATTTTTTAATGAAATACTGACTTATTCCAAGGCACCAGTACCTCATTTACCTAGAAACATTTGAGGCTGCTATCTGGTCCAAAAGCTTTGAGCCATCCCAGCAAGGACTACGAGGGCCAAACCCTTTGCGTAAGCAGCCAGGATAACATCTTGGTGACCAGCATCTCTTTTACAACTGCTGATTTGCAGTACAGATTCCTGCTGGGATAGCAGGTCTCCACTACTGCCGCGCTATCATGTTGCATCGAGTTTCCCCCCCTTCATTCAGACTGCCATGGAGGAATCTGAGACCTCTCTGCCATCAGGTGCCCTGTCACCCGGCCAAGTCTTGCTGATTACAAATGTACTGCATGGGTCTAGAATAGAAAACTGCTTGATTTTGTGTACTTTTGGACAAAAAACACGCCATGTAGGGTGCAAGGTGGTGTTATTATTATCATTGTTATTATTATTAATTATTATTATTATTATTGTTGTTGTTGTTATTTTGTTCTCTAGCATCTAACTTGAGATTCCAAGCTTAATGAATTACATTAACCAATGGATTTTAATCTAAATTGTCTGACGGTAAACTTGATACAACTCTGATTGCATTTCCATTTATACTATTCCTACTGCGCCCCAAAACATATTTGCATCATCTTTAATTAAAACATATAAATAATCCTTTTAATCAATCTAGTAATCCATATTTTGCATAAAAAGATATGCTAAACTGGTGTATAATAATAATAAAAAAGATGCATCCAATACATAAATATAAATGAATTTCAGTTTACTGTTCTATATTCCAACACTGTACTGGGAAAAAAAAAATAGTGTGTTTCCTGGAGATGAATTGGCAGCGGCGTAACATTGAGTAAAAGTTGTTGTTCTCTTTTGTGTCCAGTGAGAAATGTTGTAGTCTTCACAGGTGAAGTGTTGACAAATGTTTTCAGTTAAATTTTTTATTACACTAAGGTGTTGCTCAAGTTCCTCCACCATTCCCAATGAAGTGAACTGAATATAAGGATTTGCACTTGTAGAAGCACAGCAAACATGTCTGCATTTTAGATAACTGATAAATAAAGGAAAAAAAAAGATCTCCCACAATTATTACTGAATTGGCTTCTTCTACGAAATAATTTAAAAGACAAATTTACAGCTTAAAAATAAACAATCTTTTTTTTTTGTTAACAGGAGAACCATAAAATACGGAACAATGGGTGATTGTTTCGGTGATTTAAACTTACCTGTGAATGGTCTTTTAATTATGCATTTTTTAGATGTTTTATTATAGTGGCCTCACACCAAAACTAAAATATTTTAATAAAACAGAAATTATACAAAAGGTGTGAATTTATTGTCAATTTCTCCTCCTTCAAAAAGGTTGATATTTTTTATTTTGACCCAAATAAATATGTACTTTTATGCAAATGTTTAATTGAACTCTGGCTTTGGTTAACAGACAGTAGGTCATCCCAGGATCTTAAGGGTAGCTTGCTTTGCTAAATAATAATAATAATAATAATAATAATAATAATAATAATAATAATAATAATAATAATAATAATAAAAACATTTCTGACGGGTTTTGGATTGTTTTCTTCTGAAACACCAATTTTGTCCACCTTTCAACCCTCTAGTAGCTTATTTCAGGTGATGTTAACAAATTTGGGGGTAATCTTCATTTTTTTCACCAAATTTTTACCATGCAAAAACAGAAACTCACTCTCAGCATGATGCTACTCCAAATATGCTTGGCAGTTAGTCCCTAGTTCTTTGATCTGAAAGCTCCAAAATAAGACAGCATAATGTTTGTCTTCTTTACATAAAACTTTTCTCTAGATCCACTGAGTCTTGTAATGAATGTAGAACTTGTTATGAAAGTTTGCCCATCCATTAGTTGGGTCTCAGGGCAGCAGCCTAAACTGAGAGGCCCAGACTTTCCTCTTCCTATCCACTTTGACTATTTCTCTAATTTCAAGCCTGTGCAATATATGTATATTGCATATGCAATATAAAGCCCAAATTAATATGACATTATTGACAATGATAAGTCTATGTGAACTTCTGGTTGGCACTCTATGTTTTATACAAAAACATGCAGATGGATGTGAAGTGAATCATCACTGAGTGTAGTCCACAAAATCTATCGCACAGCCTCCTTGCCGAAACATCAACTTTCCAACTACGGGTAACTCAGGTGACCCTGTTTATCAATACTGAGTTAGGTATATCGTATGTGCACCGGTGCTGAAAGGCAGACTCCTTCCCATTGAATCACAGTTGTGTGTGCCTCTCTCTGATATTATGAAATGGGTTTTCTGCCCATGTTAAAGGAAACGGCTGATGTCTCAGTGCCCCTGTGATATGAAAAATTCAATTTAAAAGGATGAGAGAAAGAATGGTGCACGGCCTATTTTCATTCCCTCACACTGAAAGATATGAGAATGATGTTCCATTGTGTGGAGGAAATGATGCCAATCGTGCTGCAGAGAAATTCCTTCATAATTCAATTCAATTTCTTCTAAATCCCAATGCCAAGCTCCTCTGCCAAAGAGAGGCGGAATGACAGAGACAAAAAAAAAAAGAGAAGGGGGAGGGGGGAGCACTGAAGACTGAGACGGAGGGGAGAGGCACTACAATTTGGGACTAAGACAATAAAGATGTGGGAGACATAATTGTGGAGGGGATAGTCTGAAGGAAAGGTAAGAGAAAGAGGCAAAACAAAGAAGAAAAATGTTTCCAAACTATTATTTTAATTGGGTTTAGCTGGTGGAGGAAGTAGAGAAAAACATTGCTTAAATTTAAAAAGCCAAATATAATTTTTATTTTTAAATTCTTTTTAGTATTTGTAATTTTAAATCAGAGTGGGAGTCAGTATGTCCTTTTAGTTCCAGTCTTTGCGGGTACATCCTGGCGCTGACATTTTGGCGTGTATGTGGGAATCAATGAGCTGCTGCCTCTGAAGGCAGAAGAAAAAAATGAGCTGCACCAACAAATATGACAATGAAGAAGTGCACCTCTCAGTGTACGCAGCAAGCATAAAACCATAAAGACTAAAGCAGTTGCAAAGGAAATTCACATGGAACTGTTTTTATTTCCCATATCACCATTATGCCCTCCATTCTCATCTCATCTACTGCTCTTTCTCTTTTTTTTACACACACACACAGACACGCGCACGTGCACCCCCCCACACGCACACACACGGTTGTTTTTGTAGGTGCAATAGCTCCGAGGCAAGCAGCGTGGAATTGGAGTCTTCAAAGAGTCTTGGATTATCAAAGAGACACAGCTACCAGAAAACTAGGGGACACACTGGATAGGGGGGAGTAAGGGGAGGAACATAAGCGTGAGGTGGGGTGGAGGGCTGCAAGAGGGGGGTGGGGGGTGGCAGAGGAGTCAGCAAGGGTTGGGGTGGAGGATGAAGTGATCAGACAAGAGAAGGAGATTGGAGGAGTGGGGTGGATTGAGGGGGGGAGGGGGCGAATAAAGACCAGAAGTCCCTTTGTTCGTACACAGTAAATGGAGAGAGAAAGGAGACGGGGAGAGGTTGGGGGGGGGAGGGCTGGAGTGAATGCATTAAAAAACAATCACACAGACCTTAATGGTCTTGATAGGCAAGACTGGATTTGCATTCTTCAGCGCCTGTGCCTCTTCAGGAGCATTCTCTCTCTTTTTTTTTTTTTTTGTTATTTTTTTCTTTTCTTTTAACCCGGAGAATTTCATTACAATGGGAGCGCTGGCCTTGAAATACCATAATGTTGTCACAGTGAAACCAAGTATTACTGCAGCAGGACCTACCGAGTGTGAACATACCTGCCACATCTAATGACAAATCTGACTGTTCGCGCAATTCCGCGAGACAGGATGTGGGGGTGTTGGGGTGAATGCATCAGCCTTCTTCAACAAAAAGCTCTCCGTCAGCCTCTCTGTCCCAAGATGAGTTATGGATGTCTGTTTTTTTTTTTTTTCTTCTCCCTATTACAAGAACACTTCTCACCACAGAATGCACTTCCAAGTTGGTGTGTAAAAATGATTCCGGTAGCTGCGCTGCTGTCAGCTTTGGGGCATTCTTCGGCAATGATCCCATCCCGCTGCCACTGGCTTTCTCACATCTGAGCCGGCCTGAGGTGTATGCAAACTGTATGACTGCTTGGAGGGGGAAGGCCCCTGAAGGCCTGGTTGGGGGCCCCAGAGCAGTGGGATCTACACAGGACAGATTTACAATGACATATCAAAAGAAAACTTTCATGTTTCCAAAGGCTTTTTGTTTTTTCACTGCAATCGTACTTTACTAATAATTTAATAATTTCTTCTGCTGTTTTTTTCTTCTATTCTTGTCAGAGCTGGGGTAATATTTCATGCTTACCTGAACTGTTTGTAAGTAGATCAACAAGTAATAGCTCTGTATTCCCTGTGCTTGCTTGCTGGCTAAGTTCGATATGAGAGCCTGACTACATAATAACCCTGAGCAAATATACCACAGTCTCCCAATAGTTGGACAAAAAGTTCAATCAGAATTCAAACATTACGTAATTTTTAAATGAAAAAAATATATTACCACTGCTGCTAAACCAATCTAACACTGGTTTTTAAAGTTAAAATAATATATGTAGGGGTGTGATATTGCATCGAATTCATTGGGTTCACATAAAAGAACAGAAGTAGGACAGAACTTCCTACTAGCAAAAATCTGAAAACAAAGACTGCAAATGACAATTTTTACTTTTTGAAAATCACTAATTCTAATCTGAAAAGACTATAATCAGTATATGTTTATTTAGTCTAGGTTTGACCCCTGCGTATATTGAAGTCTGACTAATTCAAAGGTCGTCCTGACGTAAGGAGAACACAGACAAATCCACTGAACCACTTAGCACCAGAATACATTAAAGATCGTTTATTGGCGGAATCAAGACCACAGATGTTTTCTGGTTCAAGTCCACTTTGCATCCCCATAATCAGAACCGAATATGGAGAAGAAGCTTTCAGTTTTTATGGTCTTCTTCTCTGGAACAAACTTCTAGAAAACTAACTGCTGAACTGTGGACTGTATGTTGTTTTCATGATTTTTTATTTTTGGTGTAAACTGCCATTTTGCTTAAATGTGCTATGCAAATTAATGTGATTGATTGATTGATACACTAAGTTTCTTTTCAATATAGAGTAATTTTCATAATTTTGGGTTTAAATATTTTTAAGCACGTAAAAGTTGATATTAGCTTGCCAACTGTACTTTAAAAACAGCATTATCTTAAGTTTGAAGAGTAGAAAACTTTCGTTTCCACTTTATGGTTATCCAACTGGATGTACTTCTTTGTTGTAAGTGTGGGAAAAGTGTAACAACTCCTTTTCAGCCAGCTGACCAACAGAATCCAGTAAAGCCTGGTCTAGTGGCAGCACAACTCTACTATGTTCCACAAATTCATGTAACTTGCAGTTTCTCAGTCACCTTGTTAAAAGGATGTTAAACCCTAGGAACAATGTGAAAGAAAGTTTTCGGTTTTATCTAAAATCTTCCAATACCATTGGTTCACGAACAGGCTCTGGATATTCTTGGTCGTGACAAAACATTAACCTGTATTCCTCCTCTCAGACTCTCCCAGGTGTATAATAATCGGCTTAGCTAGAAAACCCTCTCCCCCTCCACATATGAATTTCTGCTTAGGGTCTCATACAATCTTGGGTTGGCCCTGCTGCACATAAACCTCCCACCTTCACTGACCTGGTTTGAGCCAGATCTGATTCCTTTAGTGTCTAATGAAGGCGTAAAATTCTTCCATCACACGATGCTGAAATCAAATTATAGTGCTTAAAGTAATCTCCTCTGCACAACTCATACTGGCAGAAACTTGTGTGAAGAATTATGCCCTCCCTCCCATCCTGCTCCTGTTTGGTAATTTTGGGGCACGCCAACACTGCACTGGTGGTGCAGTCATTTGTTCTGACAAAAGGAGGAGTGGTGCAGCAGAGCCATAGCTATGGAGAACAAATTGGTAAATGTCACACAAGCCACATGTGGAGACGTTCTGCGCTGTTTTAAAAGAGGCAATGTTTTTTTTGTTTTTTTTTTTTGGATCTTTTCCTTCTCGACTCTTCCAGAGTGGTATGCAGCTTGTGTGCACATGAAAAGCTCAGCGCAGTTACCACACCCAAAGTGCCTATACAAGGGTATTAATCTCTCCCACAGGAGGCTGCTCTTCAATTGGCTGAATCACCTCGTGGGCAGTCCACATTTTTCATCTGTTATCCTGATACTTAGAATACATTGTGACACATTTGCATAGTGTTTATATAGTTAACGCTTCTGGCATGCTGCACACAAAAGAAATAACCTCTCTTTTCCAAGCTGCACTTTGTGACCATCACTTGACCATCTGAGCAAGCCTTAAAGAGACTTAAATTAGCTTGGAGTGTGTTAAAAATGTTCTGCAGGAACAATGGACATTTTGTTTTTAAATATAGATGTATGTTCATATATTTAGGAAGATTGTAAAAAAAACACAACAAAAACAAAAGCATACATCAACAAATAACTATGCAGATGCAGAGAAATGTGTTATGTGGAGATAAATAAAAAACTGACGTCCTTAAAAAAAAAAAAAAACAATGTCTAATTTTATTCATTTATTCAATGGGGGAAACTTTGCCATGTTGAGAAATAATTATTCTCATCAAAACCCCCATTTGGCCAATTATTAGGTCTGCTGCCAATACTTTGTACAACTCAAGTTTTTCTATAGGATTTAGAAACTAGGACTGAGATAGAAAGCATGATTCTGCTTGTGTTCAACTGTCTCTATGCTGATTTCAGCATGCTTCAAATGATGCTGAAAGACCAAGTCATGATTCCTTTCGGTTTACGGATAGATTCCATTTTTTTATTTATTTATTTTTTTTTTTCAAGTAACATGCCCCTATTGCCATGATGCAAAGCCCTCAAGTTCAGGAACGATGTCACTCTCGCACAGCGTGCTAGCATGTAAACAGTTGTTATCTAAACTTAATGACCAAGGTTTCACCCTTTGGTGCAGCTCTTATAGAGCATAGAAGATTGGCTTTTACCTCCCTAGACATCCTCCAAACACACATTTTGGCAGAATGAATATGAGTTCTTGTTTAGACTAGTGGCCAGTCACTAAAAGAAATGACTCTATGTATCATTTTATTTACCCAAGCGAAAATAATTACTAATTAGAAAGTTTTTTAGTCAGAGATTAGTATACCTTAAGTAAAAATGTATTATTTTACATCTTAGAGCAGTAAAAAAAAAGATTTTTGTGCAAAAGTAATGAAACAGGAGGAAGAAAAAAGCTGCCTTAAAGCCACGTAGTAACTGTTGGTTTAAAACAATTGAAATAAAACTGCTACATTTCTGTTATTTTAAATACATTGTAAATATTGGAGTATGTTTCTCTGTTAATTATACAATCCTTAATTTGCCCTGTCAGATGTAATTAGCAGAGATCTCAGAGGTTATTTTTATTTGATGTTTTTGCAGATGTAAGGTGCATGCACATAATATTCACATAAAGACACAACTATCGTTGTTGTCTTACCTTCCCATTTATTTACTTCGCTTTGAAAATGCCCTCATTTTCAAAGCATAGCAATGAAAGTAAGAATGTGTGTGCATTCCAGTGGCGAAAATAGAGTATAATGTTAAGAACAAGTAAATAATTAAAAATTCAGCCAGTTTCTAACAAAAATTATAAAATTAGTATGATGCTTTTTTTTTCATTGTTTCATCATTTTAATTAGCAGTCCGTGACTTCCTGTTTTGCTGAGGTGAGATATACTTAAGGTCAATATATCTTTAAATGGGACACCTTATTTAAACAAGCAAGTTTAAGTAAGGTGTGTGTTGATCTTCATATATCAGGAAAAAAAAAACTACAAGAAAACAGAAAGTGGCCTAAACCTGTCCAGACTTTCGGCCACATACAAGGCTGGAAAAGATCCATTTATAGTTAGTGAGAAGGATTTTGAGGAAGGCAACATTTATTCAATTTTATATTTAGTTTGGGCTTTTTATGCATCTTTAAAGTGGCGCTAACAAATGCAGCGTGTATTGTAAATTACATTTCTGGAACAAGATGACAAGATGGAGAAACAGAAATGTCATATTCATTGTAGTCAGGGGAGATTTGGAGGCGAGGGATCAAGCAAGAGAAAGGATCAGTGGTGAAACTTAATTGGGAAGGCCGCAGGATTAAAATTCTGATTGGTTTAAGGCTTATGGGGTGATGCCTTCCTACTGACACTTCTATTGTTTTAAACCACGTGGAGTACATATGCTAATGTTAATTAGCTAAAAAGGGCGGCAGGCAATTTTTAGGGGTTGAGGAGGTTGCAAGAAAAGCGTTATTAGAGATTTTGCAAATTAATCCATGTCCAAAAGACAGGCAGAACAAAGTAAGCTGATAGGTTTGTCTGGAGGACATGCTGAACAAAATATGAGAGGAGCATAAAGGGTGAATACGCTTGAAGGCACTATTAGACATCTGATATCCAAAAATGCAGCTCTGGTAAAATATTACTGCACTGAAGCAACTATAGTGTTGAAACTGGTGTTCCCTAAACAGTCATTTCCTTCATCTTTGTCATTTATTGTTTACAATATAAAGTACTACATAAGTTAGGGATGTTATTTGATTTTTGCAATGTGTAGCTTTTTGATGAGCAGACTTTGCACAATGATTTAGAGGAACATTTGTACCTTAACAAAATCTCTGGAGACCATGAGAACAGGTGCATTTAGAAGAGAACTGAAGGGAATTAGTGCAGCTATATAGTACTGTGGAAGCAGGCCCACTGGGTACACAGTTAATGAGAAGCATGGAAGGCTATGAGACAAATATTTAAAAACCTCTACTATTTAAAGAAGGGAATCTAAACTTTGCTCTTATTAGAGTAATCTAAGCTTCCACATAGAAAGCGATAATTGCTTTCCTTCATTTGCAAAGACATTATACACAATACAGATATCCCCCTTATATAAAAGCCCCAGCACAATTGAAACACTACAAAGATAGTGGCAGTGATTTGTATAAAAATACAGCACGAGTCATTGTTTCCCACCCTAATAAGTATGGAATCACAGCACTATGCACACAGCAAAACTGACGTTGATTCTAATGAATAAAGAAATTTGGCTTCAGCTTTAAGCCTGACAACATCTCACCTCAGCAGGATATTTTTGGAGACATATATTTGCACTGTGTGACTCTGCACCTCCGAAACAAGAAAATCACTTGGCTGTTCTGTGAAGTTCGACGGAAACACTCAGTCTTCCACTGTCGAAGTGTTCTGCCTGCTTCTTATGTGCCTGATTTCAACACTGAATGTAGTCTACAATTTATCCTAATTAGACTTACATCAATGCGCCGCAGGTTAAAGAATGTACATTTTATACTAAAGGTTTGACAAGATCAGCAGGAGATCTTGAAACATTAAGAAAGCACAATATTTCTCCTCTTTCTTGCAAAACTGCTATCCACTTGCTGTCAACATGTGACTGGAGAAAAAGTGTAAATTATAATTATGAGCATTTGGTATAAAGGTGAGTACTTTAAGCTTTACATCCTCTGACTTTTTTTTTTAGCACGGCTAAAGCTGTGCTAGGCTGAAGACTTACCCAAAGCTTTTGCTTTCTGTGACACTGTTTATAGTTTGTTCTTAGTCATTAACTTTCTAATCTTACAACTGAATGTAATTCAAATGAATTAAAAGCAAGCGAAAGTGAGATATTTCCAGTTCATTTGGAACTTTGGAAAGTAATAGATTTGTTCACACGTGGACAAAATTGCAAATGGAAAAAAAAAAAAACTAAACAAAAATTATTTTTTTGCAAAAATATCTGGGTTAGCATGTACTGGGTCTCAAGGAAGCATTTAAACCACACAACATAGTGTAGTCAAAATTAGACTGGGACGTTCTACAACAATTTTAATAATTAAAAGGTTAAGGCTAAAAAAGTGTTATCTTTGTTATGCTGCCATTTTCTTTTCTCTTACTGTTGAAACCAACAAGACAACCAAAGTGCTTATATATATATAAAAAAAAAATTCCCTTCTCACCCACCATGAGTGGTTTTTTCTTCCTCTTAGCTCGGGTCCTCTACCAGAGGCCTGGGAGCTTGAGGGTTCTGCGCAGTATCTTGGCTGTGCCTAGGACTGCACATTTCTGGACTGA
>CAEFZY010059952.1:0-22029 GCA_903066815.1 Brachyrhaphis roseni | reverse complement strand
GACAGTTATGTCCGAGTTCAATAACTCGGACATAACACATATTAAGTAGAAGAAATCAGTGGAGAGTCGTGTAACTGTTAGCACTGTGCTGGAGCACAGTGCTAACTGGCTAAGGTTAGCTCACAAGCTGAGCTTAACGGTGTTTTTTTAAAAATAAAACTACGCAAAAGACTTATTTATACAGCTGGTAATTTTCACTTCTAACCTTGATACTTCTTTAGTGTTGAGTTTATGTTATTCCACGTCTTCTAACGGTAAAATTTCTTACTGCTGCTAGCGTTGACTTGCTAACAGTGTTTGTTAAACGTCTCAGCAGAAAGAAACAAACATAAAAACCGAAAACTTTCTGCTGGGGACTGCTGGCATCCCCGCTGACAAAATGCTAATAAATAAATTGTAATATTTTTTAAATGCAATACATATGAAACAGTTGGTGAAACAGTATTCCACTCAATTAAATCTACAAAATGCACAACGCCACTGAGGCTGGAAAGCAGAATTTCAAATGGATGAACAATCACTCAAAATATCCCCATTCACTAAACAGAAAGAAAGCAAATCAGTAATACTTACATCAGCACATACTCCTTTGTTCTTATTGATCCTACGGTCGTTCACAAGCTTTGATCCAAGCAAGGCATTCGGTTTCAGATGTTGGAAATCTGTGAATTTTAGTCCCACAAATACGATCAGGATACTTGACATAACCTGTACAGATCCCCCACTGGCAATGGAAAACCATTTGTTTTCGATTGCTGATGAAAAAATTTCCGCAATCGAACGTTTCTGCAAACATTCGATTGCAGAAAGGGGCGTTTGTGAGATAAAAAAAGCACATGGGTATGATGCTATGACGTAGAATGGGCATCAGCCAATGAAATGCGGCCCCGTGGGCGGAGTGTGGTAAGGTCAGTTCCAGCTTGTAACATCTGAACAACTTGTTACTAAAATAAGTGTTTACTTAGAGACAAGTCTTTTGATTTCTGTTTTTTGTAGCCATGCTACTTGTTTAGTGGCTTCATAGATGATATCCTGTTGAATACCTGGTTGAATGTCACCTCATTTGTCCAGCCAGCTGGTGAAAGAGCAAATCATGCATCATATATTCAGTGTTCTCTTTTCTTTTAGGCATGGTGGATGTCATTTTTGCCGATGTGGCCCAGCCTGACCAGACGAGGATTGTGGCTTTGAATGCTCACAACTTTCTGAAAAATGGAGGACACTTTGTTATCTCAATTAAGGTTTGTTCATAACTTTATCAAAAGACAGTAAATCTTTGAATAAAAGACTGATTGCTGAGCATAAGCCTTGATTTTTGGTACAAATGCCTCCAATGTCAGACTTGCCTGTTGCAATTCTACAGCCAATGCATCCAGAGCAGAGGGTGCTTTGTGATAAGTTGATGAAATCTGAGATTTAACTCAAATCAGGCGAGCACATTCACTAATGTTATGAAAGAAGCATAACATTTGGTCTAATTAAGCAATAAGCAATCAATTGCATGATTAATTAAAATGAGCTCAATAATTTTGATTCTGATTAATATTTTTTGAAGGGCAATTTTTTTACATTGGCTTCATAATTTACTTTATTTAGGTTGTGTGTTCTTTTTATTTACTGATTTTGGTTGTTTATTTTGGATATTTAAAATATCTTCCAGTGCCAAGTGTTCTTTATAAAATAAAAGTTTATTAGTGTCTCGGTGAGACGCTAATAAGTACCATCCAGTAAAATTAGTTATTGTGACAGGTTTAGTTCTAACTGAAGTCTGTTATGTATTTAGTAGTTTAAACCCTGAGACCAAACACCCTTCCAGGCTGTCTGAGGTACAGGTTTTAGGGTGTGTTTCTCTGTCAGTGGGCCAGAGGCGAGGTACGCCCAACGCACTGTTTGCCACTCCATCACTTTGAGGAATTTAGCTATAAAATGCAAGGAAGTGTGGATGATGGCTTCACTCCACTTTTGTAATGTTTGTTTGTCCCTGACTCAGAGGGCTTTCTTTGTCTAGTACTCATTTGAATTCAAATTGTTCAACAAATCGATTCTTTTATTAATTTTCATTTTACTATTTTAACATTGAATGTATGTAGGTTGTGTGTTTTTATTGACTTTTTATCCTCTGGAACATCTTGGAATGGATGGATGTATGTATGTTGGAATTATATGTTTTTGTGCTGATGAACCAAGAGTTGGAAACAGTGGGGGTGACTGTTAACTCCAAACATGTAGACATGAGCTGTGGACTGGCCTGTAAGTGAAACCTCTTTCACAGGAGAGCAGAAAATGACTGGTTGATTTTTAGACTTTTGATGAGGTAGAGAAGATCAGGGGATACAATCGGCTTCCCGCGTAAGAATTGGCCGATCTCCCAAAGTTAAGGAAATCAGCACATATAAATCGTTGCATCCTTAATCTAATCACCTTACAGAATAAAAACTATTTTGGCAGCACATGGTCATGATGTGAAGAACAGGTAAATGGCATCTAATAAAGGATGATTTAGATTTGAACTAAATCTAAATCATTCTTTGATTGGGTGGAGGAATGAAGATGAATGTACTAAGCATATTTTCACCAGATGGATTAGTCCAACTTTGCTTTTATTCTGCCACATTAAGATTCCTGTGGTTATAGGTGATGTACTCAGTAAAGTTGATGCATGTAAAATTGTGAAGCTCACGCCTGTTTTTTTTTTTTTTTTTTTTTTTAGGCCAACTGTATAGACTCCACAGCAGCTCCAGAGGCAGTTTTTGCTTCTGAAGTGAAGAAGATGAGTGCTGAGAACATGAAGCCACAGGAACAGCTGACTCTGGAGCCCTATGAGAGAGACCATGCTGTGGTGGTGGGCATCTACAGGTAACCTCACATCCCTGCTGCTCAGGACCACTGCTCAAGTCAAACCTAAAAACAACAGTATGACAAAGATAACTTTATCTGAGATGAAAACATGCATAGATCTAAATGTGCAAAACCATTCATGTACAAACTGTTGAATGTTTAAACGGATTGGTCCACCTGGTCGGTACCACTGTGGGAACTGCTGTAATACTTGTCAGCTTTCTTTTGATGTTCTTGAGTTTGGTAAAGTGTGCAAAGCCCCATAATGACTCTGTTTTTGTGTTTTCAGACCTCCACCTAAACAGAAGAAATGAGGTGTGGAAAATGAACAGAAGGCTGCCATCACCATCAAGTTGAACCAAATCTCAATCTCTGTCTACCTGACAGAGGTACAGCTCTGAGCCACCTTTAGCTTTCTAACTCTATTTGGTTGGAATACCATTCAGTTCTTCAACGGCTGTTGTTTTATCATATGTAACACATATATTGTACATACATTTGTGTAAAATATGATTTGCCCTGTCTCTCTTTCTAAGCCTTTTAAAAGCTAATCAAACTTTTAAAAGTTAACTAGATTTTATAAAATACATTGGTAAATAAAAACACATTTAAACCCAAAGTACATGTGATTGAGTTTGAAACATAATGACAGACTTGAAAATCCACAAATGGTTTACTTCTGCGTTCTTTTCCCGAGTCTAAATGCAGCATTGTCTGAAGTGTCTATGGACCATTCCCCGAGGAAACGCAAGATAAAAACTTCTTGGCTGGACTCCCTTGTTTTTCTTCTGCTGTCGGTGGCGTGGATATCTTCTAGATAAAATAGTGACAGACCAAAAATTCTGGAGGCAGTTTGCACAATTACTGATGGTGTAGGTATATTACCAAACCACATCAGTCTGCATGCAGTAAGGGTAGTTTTATTATTGACTGGTTAAGTTGAGGGCTTTAGTGGGCATGCTGTAGTTTGCTGCTAACTGATGCAATTTCTACAGGTATAATAGTAGAAGCACATTATACTAATACCAAATTAGTCTCTCTTCTGACAAAATTTGCCAAAGTTGACTGCCAAAGTGGAGATGAATGTGTAAAGTTATTTCTTTGAGAGAAATCCAAATGCCATTGCTGTCATCACACTGTTAGCCAGGTTAAGTATAAGGAAGTAGATGTGACATGTAATCTTTGTTGTGATACCAGCCTTTTAAATTCTGGGATGTTTGGTTTGACAAACAGTTGACCTGAAAACAGGTCTTTTGGAAAAAACAAACTAACAAAAAAAAAAACAATTGTACATTTTGTCTCTAGTTTGAGGACATGTCTTTAGGTAGAATTGCTTGATGTAGTGATTCTTTGGCTATTCATTTTTACACATGATTTTTTAAAATATATTTTATAAAATATTTTGGGCCTAATATTTCACCACATTGTTTAGGCAATAATTCTACATGCTCCAATGCAGGTATTTCAATGTGCCTTGTACAGTGATCGTCTTTGGCTTCACCACTAATTGTACAATTCAGTCAGGAGTCCTTAGATTTGTTCAGAGTTAAGATGTCTAATCCGTGTACAAGGGAAACAGACTTGTACCCAATAAAAATATCAGTGGATAATGCTAGAGTGAAGAAATAACGTATTAACAATTTTTAGAAAGCAAACATATTTAAATACTTTTTGTGTTTTTTGATGATTGAATCTGTTATTTCTGTAGCAGACAGACACGCCTGCATTATTCTCAGTTCTGGTATTTGGAGAAGCCGAGACCTTAAAGTTCCTTAGACTTAAAGTTATGCAGCTGCAGCGCAGGACGACGCAACTTTTCTTTCAAATGTTCTAGTTTAGGTCTAGCATACCGCATGAGTCGTTTCCGATTCATGCGGGATGATATTCAGTGAAAACATCCCGTTTTTATTTTAAGCTGCTCGTCAAAGCTGCGTTTCGGCTTGATGCCAAATAAAAGTTATTCTTCTGGATCCGCATGCTCACAACATACACCGGTAAACTTAAGCATTAACCTTTTCACGTCAATATTACCACTTTTGACGCGAGGACTGGTTGTTGGGAAGAGCTTGCGTTAGGTTTGTTTTGGCAGCCATTTTGTGGGAAATGCCTCAAGAACGCGCTTAATCGGGAGTGCGCGCTCAATGCAGCCCCTCTCCTTTGACCGATATTTCCATCAGAGGGGCTGGGCAGACCAGGGTTAGCTGTACCTCTGTCCGCTAAACTACAAAGTGATATTTCATTGCGTTTACAAGACTGCTCCTTCGGCTGTGTTGCTGTTAAGCATCATGCCCTGTGCGGACTGTCTTCAAATTCCAATGGTAGTATTTTATTAGACAGCTAACATGCTAGCTAGCTAGCTAATGATAGCTTTTTTTTTCTTTCTTTCTTTTTTTTAACCTTTAAACCCATAAGAAATCGGACGTGGTCATCAATGAAGATCATTTCTAGCTGTTCTCACAAAGTGGCCTCCTTTGGATATCCGATTAGGTTTCGCTAAAATAAATGAAGTGTGCAGACTGAAGGAGCTGTCGGTGGTAGAGGCGGTAGGCAGCCCACCTCGGCACCAGTAGCTGCGGCGCCGGCAATAAGTTAATGTCCAGAGTGGTCGCAAGCTGCAGAGACAAGATAACACACTTGTGTTGGAAACGAACATAATCAGGATCATAGCAAAAATAACAGCTTTATACAATTTGGATTTTGACTGGTAAATACTGACCCGGAGGAGGGGGCTCGGTTTGTGTGAACGAAGGGAGATTGGGGTTCCGAAGATGGCTGCTCCACGGAACTTGGTTCGACACACTACCTGAGGTAAGAATCTGAGTGTCATTGTATGTCTTGGATGTGTAAACCTGGCTTGACTTGTAGCTGTGTTGCTGTGTGTCAGAGGCTGGCCGGGCAGGCGGTGGGTAGAAGACGGTCATCTGTTCCAGCCAACCGGCCTCGTGTCACCATTAGGCTGTCGCGGCAGGCAGATGGCTTAACACGGGCGAGCTTTAACACAACTGGGATGTTCAAGTTGATACTCTGATCATGTCAAAAGGGCACGAACGTTTTATTGGAAATAAACATTTCAGTGAGAGGCTGGTCATTTCCTGTGGTTTTGCAGCAATGCCCAAAATCACGCATTCGCAACCCCATCCCCCTGTTTCAACGGACAGCGGTCCAAAAAGATCATAAATGGGCTCTTAGGTTTGTGCGATCTGAGCTGCATTGAGCGGCGCTGCCGCTGCGACGTGCAGTCAGTTAAAGTGGTAGCAGATGTAGACGAATGCCGGCGGAAGAAAAGGGAGGGAGATGAATGAATGTGGTGCCTTTAAACCAAGACATGTTGACAGAAAGCGGCGCATAATTCACTTGATATGCTCGTTTAGCGTTAAAGCACACACAGTATGTTATGTCTTGGTCCTTATCTGCTTATTGGACATCCATCATTTTATCTTTCATAGCAGCTAACGTTAGCCGTTAGCCTAGCTACCGCATCAGCCCATCCCCTACCCTGCCCGGGAGTACTGGGAAACAGGACTGTTGCCTGGAGATGGCTACTCCCAGTCAAAGTGCAGAACGACCAGAACCAACGCTAATGTACATCTGGAACCAGCAGAACTTGACATGTTTGGTTGTCTAGCTCTTTCCCCTTCTGTTGATTTTTTTTGAAAAACTCATTGTCTGACCGCCATTGAACATTTTAAAGTTGGGTGTTCACTTTTTCAGCTTTAAGTGGTCAATGGTCGAAGTGTTTTTATTTATTCTTTAAATGTTGACGTTTCTCTGGATCACTAGGTTATGCTGTTTATGCCACTATGATTTTTGGGTGAATTGTTTTTCTCTGCTGTTCCTGTGAGCATCACATCTGTTTCATTCCTTTGGTTACTCAAATCTTAATTGAGATTAAGCCATTTAAAAATATTAACATTTATGTCAGTTGATTCTTCTGAGTTGTAGTTTTAAAATGGAGTAACAGGTACTAAATGTTGCACTATTAATCTCGAGATATTTAGTGCTTAGTAAAAGTATTTTGTGTGCAATAAGTCTAGAAACCTGTTTTCATTCCATTTGGGGAGGCCTTTCTTATTTTTATTTTGTTATATGCAGTTTATAGTGTTTTTAAAGTGGGGTGTATAGGTGTCTGGCAGCAAAGCATAAAGGGAGCAGATGGACGCATCCAGTTCTGCAGCCAGGTCTATAGGCTAACCAGCTAGTATTGCTTAGGGATGCACATATCCACTTTTTTCACTTCTGATACTGATATGTGGTTTAGTATTGGCCGAACAGTACTGAATTGATGTAAGATGTTTCTTTATTAAAAACAGACAGATGTCCTGAATAACAAATTTATTTGCTAATTTAGGGGTTACTAAGATGACCGGGAATGTCTTGGGATTTCAGTAAGCTTGAAAAAACGATAAATATAACACATTGCATTGGGTTTTCTTTTAACCAGAATAAAATCCGAAGTAAGTTATTTTAGTTTAGGTGTGTTACAGATGTAGTTTGTCAGCGGGCGCAGCCTACTCACTGTTCACCATGACAGTCTAGAGCTGTCCTGGTGGTACGCTATGTATCTACAGTGTTCTGATCAAAGCTATGCAACACACTCCAAGGAACGTATTCCTTTAGACATGAATTCCTTCGATCACATCAGTAGTTCTTGAATTGTTTTTTTTCCACTTGTATCTTTATGGTGGATATTGTCATCCCTGAACTATCTTTTTTTTTTTTTTTCCTAACACCCATTACCGGCTTGGAGTGGACAAGGGTAAAACTAGCTGCCCAATTGCAAATGAGCCATCCTGCACATCAAAATGTGCGGGACGGCACGAGGTGTTAGGCGCTTTTCTTTACAAACTCTTTTCAAAATAAAAGCGCACCTGCAGTTTATGTTTGCTTCACACTTTAAATTTCTTTCCAGCGACTATAAAAGTTTAAAGCTTTGGGTTTATGCATTTTCCAAATGAAAATTTGTGTCTGAAAATAAATTAAAATATATTGTGTGAAAAGAGAATCCTGTAATCTCAATTAAAATTGGTGATATTTGACAGGCAAAATATCTTTCTGATTTCATAAGCAATGTGTTACCAGGGACTTCTCTCATTTCAGGGTCACAGAGGGACACCTCTAGAAGACACAGTAAATGTCATCCATATCTAATGTCTAATTTCAAAATAAGACAGTTTTAGTTTTTTTTCCTAAGTTACCGTGCTTATTACTGGAAGAACTCTGTTACCAGTGGTGTGCTGATCGATCAGCCACTGATCATAATCGACGGATTTCCGTGAAAAAGTATGATCGGTCATTGCCGAGCACTGTCTCTTGTTGTCGATCACAAAAACTGATCACCTGCATCTGATACTTCACAACCTGCAGAAGCCAGTGCAGCATATCTCTCCTTAACTTCACACTGCATAAGCTCACAGCAGCAAATAAGCAATAGAACTTTATCGCTCTGAGAGTAGGGTTGCCACCTTCCAGAATTTAAAACGGGGGGTGCCCTCCACGGCGCATGTCATCCTACTCTCATGGGGTACGATGGGTTTGCACCGATGGGCATAATTTTATGGCAGTGTTCTTTGTTAAAAAAAAAAAGTGATCCATTGAGCAATCGTTCAGACCTTAGAGGTTGGTTAGAGTACTCAAGTACTGAGTAACTGATTCTAACACCTGATTTAATATTCAATATGTATCCTTAGACAGCCAAAAATATAAAAGTTATGTGAACATTCTGCATTCTCAATGTATTTATACAAATAAGGAGTTCGGTTTGGAGTCTGGTTCTAGGTCAAATGTACCATGGGGGCCGCTGTAATCAGTTGTTTTTTTTTATGGTGACATGTAAAAAGAATGAAACAAAAAAACAGAGCAATACCTGTACTTCATCATTTTATATATTAAGTGAGCCACAGTGAGACACAGGTTGCAGACCCCTGATCTAGTAGATGGAAAGTGTGATCCTATCTCGATACAGCAGCTAAAAGTGCCGCACTATAATTTTTAATTCATTGTTAAAGTAAAAATTGTGAAGATTAAAAAAAATCCACCACTGAGTATTAACAAAACACATTTATTTAGTATAATTTCTGTGGCATCCCTATTGAGCACTGCCTAGAAGTGCCCGTGGGCTGCAGGTCCGTGTCTGGTGCATTAATAATACATTAAATGACCACTGAACACTGAATTCATAAAATATACCAATGTTTCAAAATAAAACACACCGAAAGCATTAATAAACCTTTTTTAAGTATGAAATATTTATGTATTTACTGTTAATCTATTAGTATGATTTGTTCTTTAAATGGCCATTTATATGATTTTGACAGATACTATTATATATTAAATAATAGTAATAAGCAAATAATTAAACCATGATAGTTTACTAAAAGCATAATAAGAAAGTGAATCAATCATAGCTAAATGTTCTGTACCATTTTGGCCTGAGGAGATGATTGAGGGATAAAGAGACACTGATGTCTGGTTCTTTAGGTTCAGATGGGTCTGCAATGTTTCTCTGCTGATCCATTCTGTCTGATTGCTGGGTTTCAGACACGTGACCCGGATGACGCATGAAATTCAGATGGGGGTCAGGAAGTGGATTTCTCTGGTTCAAAACGGAGCAAAATGGATCACAGCGAGTACGCTAATGCCTTAAATGGGCTGGAACAGACGAGGTATCTTGAAAAAAATACACATATATTTAGGATATGATCCATATTGTCTCAGTAAAAAGACTTGTTAGAGTTGGGTACCCCAGACAGGTCAGTGCTCCATCACAGGGCCACACTGGCAGTTCAGAGTCTTCTGTAAACCTAACATGCATGTTTAACTGTGACAGCATTGTGCAGAAAAGTCACATATTCCAGCCAGGTATGAGCAGGAATTCAAACATCACACATTGTATCTGAGGTGACGGCTTTTCACCACAGCAGGGTAAAGTTGTAAGTTTGTCATAAAAAGCTTTATTTTATTTATTTATTTTTGCCTTAATACATTCCATATGCAGGATCATGAATTTATGTGCTGATAAAATCACTCTGGGTTTAAAAAGAAAAGATTTCCTAGTCAGCTGTAAGAACAGACAGGGTTTATTCATAGTAATGGCATGCTGTTGACAGACAAAACATGGACAAATTGGATGTGGGGAATGTATATGTCAACCCTCTTCACAAACGTATTGCATTTTTATGTTGTTGCAGTTTGTGATGAGCCTTCTCTATTTGAGATTATCCAGCCTTAAGTTTGGCTTCATGGACTGCTGCATTTGAGCCTCTCTTGTCTGTACTTAAACATTTTTGGTGCAATGTGAAATTCAAATGATTCATAGTACAATAGTGCAGTTTGGTCTGAAAGCCATGAAAGAGGCCAATTAAAAAACATATAACAAATGACCCAAAAATCTTTCCTTTAGTGTGGGGACACAGTCTCCTCTGTGCAGCCTGTTTAAGACTCTCATTACAGAGCATTTTAGTTACTGTTTTTAGAGAATGTCTTTGTCTCAAATATAACCTGCTGTTGTGTTCAACATAATCAGCCAATATGACAGTGTGGCTCTAATATTTCCTTACTGGTTTAAAACCCAGAAACACAGCCAAGTTCTGCTGCTGAATACAGAGAATCTTTTCAAAATGAATGTTTCAAAAATGTGGTACACCCAAAAAATCAAGATCTATTCCATCTGTGTTTCTGAAATTTAAGAAGGCTGTAATTTCTTTACTGAAACAAGTCTTTAAAATTCACACAAGAAAACATATCAAGGTATTCAGTTCATCTCAAAGCAGTCACTGTCAGAATAATTGGAAATTGTGATAGTTTAAATTAATATAAAGGCCAGTATGACTTGTAGTTAATTTTTTTTCAGAACTTTCCTGTTTGATCTGGGTTTTTTGATGGCAATGTCCTTCAACAATAATTTAGTGAAACATATAAGAGATCTGTTAGAATATTTTTGAAAATATTACAGTGGAGGAGTCACATGATGAGGTTGTGGGTAATGGCAGCCCTGTAAGAGCTCTGAACCCCTGTCGACATTACTGTAAAATTAAACTGGTAATATCTTGTCCTAGCATATTACTCGACATCAGTGATCATCTGAAGTGAAGCTATTAGATAATATGGCAGCTAGTCAGAAAAAAACAAAGTGTACAAACTCGTCTACCAACTGTTGCTGATGGAGAAGCAACTTTGCTAACTCTGCTAGCCAAGAAGAAGGCCGGAAAACAGATATTAACGGCTTGTTCACTGAGATTGCCAAGGTTGGGACGACAATAAATGTGTTCAGCAGCTCTGGGAACAAATGGACATCAGAACATCAGACTGGTAGGACCAAAAGAGGGAAAAGAGACTGGATGTACTTTGAATATGTGCAGAAAATATTTTCACATGGACTGGGGCTGATGGGAAGCGACTATGCAATTGAACAATGCCGCCGGAGCCCTGGGCCTCACCCTGGTCCTAATCAACCTCCTCGATTCATAGGTGAGGTTTCTCCGATATACAACTCGAGAAAAAATACTACTAGCTACTGACAAAAAGAAGGGGGAAGACTGCTGGGTGTCATTTTTTGAGGATATGATCCAGGATCACTCTGCAAAGCATAAACTGTTCTTCCCGATAATGAAAGAGCTGTGGCAACACAAGGTGAAGCACACATTGGCCCATCCAGCGACGCTGTGGTTCACATGGAGGGGACAGCAGCTGAGCTTTGCTAATGCGCAGGAGGCGGAAACTTTCGTCCAAGAGAATATTTGGAACGTGGAGGACGGCATCAAACCAAAGGGATAAATGGAGCGAGTAGAAAAGAGGACAAATTATATCTGACGGGGGCCAGGGGTCACCGGGGTGCTGTCTGGACAAAATTTGGAAGAAGAGACATAGTCTTCAGAATCCACACAGATCAGATAAGATCAGACTTTACTGCCAGCAGGGCTTTTACACTATTATGTTCATTTTTAGAATAGGGTTATTTTTTTTGTTATTGTTAAACTGTTTTGGAAAATGTAATTTACCCACAAAATTACAGTGTGGGGAAAAGTTGTTGTATTTACAAGTGCATCTTGTGCAAGATATCAATGTATGTTTCACAGTAGTCTTATTTTTCATTTAGATAAAAATGGGTAATATTGTTAATATTGTAACCTTGAATATTAATGGATGCAGTATGCTAATTAAAAGGAAAGAAGTCCTCAGTTACCTTAAATCCATAACACTGATATGGCTTTTATACAAGAAACACATTTTGGAAATGAGGTAGAAGCTTTTAATGTGAGTGGGTTGGGAAAGTGTTTTATAATTCTGTATCCAGCAAAAATCAACATAAGTTTGTGTTATTGCAAGAGTACACAGACACATTGGACAGGAAATATGCCTCCATATAAATAGGGTGAAGGTTACAATATGCAACAATTATGCCCCAATTAGGAAAGATCCAAATTTTACAACTAACATTATTAATAAACTAGATACTTTTGATGGTCAGATTGTGATGGGAGGAGATTCTAGATGACTATATATAGGAGTGGAGCCAAGAAATATTCTAATACTAGAAGTATTAGAATACTTGTACTTGAACTAAAACTGTCTAAGACTGTTTGAAAATACTAAGTTATTTATCAATACATTACTATTTGTTTATTATGTAATTAAAGGCACACTTGTGTTTCTGTGTGTGCTCCAGTGGCCAAGCGATGACATTTCATTGCCAATTTTACTTATGTTTCTTTGAGCAATGACAATAAAGTAAGTCTAAGTAACTCTGCACCAGTGCTTTTAAAGGAAGAAATCAGGTCAGTTGATATTCGGAGACTGATACATCCATTGGAAAGGGAATACATTTTATTTACACTCCCATAAAAATGACTCCCCAATTGATTATTTTTTAATAATCAATCAATTCAGTTGATTCAGTTGAATTGATTCAGTTCAATCAATTCAGAGATAGGCATGATACCCCTAACAGACCATGCTCCAGTGGAATTATACATAGATTTACAAGTTGATAAAAACAGTTGAGGCAGATGGAGATGAAACTCCAATATATAGTAGGATGAGCAACTTGTGGCAACATTAAAAGATAAAATTGTTGGGTTTTTTTTTCTAGATATAATATTGGATCTCAAATCGATTAGGTATTGTGTGGGATGCTTTAAAGGCTTTTGTTGGGGGTAAATGTTTGGCTTACAGTTCAAAAAAGTGAAAGAAGACAGAAAACAATACTGAATCTGGAGAAACAGGTAAGTGATTTGGAAAAACAATTGGTGGAAAACTGAGGAGAGTAGGTTTACAAAAATATGCCAATTAAAATGTAATCTTCATGAAATTTACAATAAAAAGGTGGCGAAAATGGAAATGAAAAAAATAAAAACAGGAGGGTTACTGGCTGGACAACTTCAGCAATTAAAAAGGACAATAAACTGATATCTTCTGAATAGTATAGTTTTATTTTAAATAAAACATGAGGAATTTTATACATTTGAAAACATATCTAGTACAGAGGAATTGGAGTCCTTCTTTGACAAAATAACCATACCAAAAATCATCCAAGAAGAAAAAAATAGACTAGAGATACCTATAACACAGGCTGAAGATAGAAAAGCTTTTACCAGTATGAAAACTGCAAAATCAGCTGGTATTAATGGCTTTACAGCTGAATACTGTTATAAATTTGTGGATATACTTGCTCCAGTTCTAAGTGAAGTATATCCGGAGGCTCTTCAATATGGCACACTCCCTGAAAGTTTTAACCAAGCTATAATAACACTTCTAGCAAAAGTTGACAAAGATTTGATGGATCCAGTTAACCACAGACCTATAAGTTTGATAAATGTGGACTATAAAGTGTTGTCAAAAATTCTAGCCACCAGATTAGGTGTTGCCACGGATTGTTCATAAAGTTTAGGTGGGGCTTACTAAGCATCGGTCATCAGCTAATAATGTGGGAAGACTGTTGCACCTTTCGTGGGAAAATGGAAAGAGCAAGAATCCTTCAGCTGGTGTCACAGTGCTGTTTATCAAAGCTGTCAACGTCGTCAGAATCATTACTGTCCTCTTTAGAAGCTGTAGCCATAACAGCAGACTCATTTTGTTGTATCAGAATTGATCTACTGTGTTTAAAGTGTAGGGATAAATATGCAAATATCAGATCCACTATTGAGTAGCTTAAAAAATCTTTAGCGTGTGAGTACGTTGTCCTATGTCTCAAAAAGTCTGACCTGAGACCCTGAGAATGGATGGTGGTGCTAGATTACATCTAGGTGCTTGGGGATAAATCTGTTTCATTGATTAATTGAATGTGCTGTTAGTTAAGATTCAATTTTTTTTTTTTTTTTTTTTTTTCCCCACCAGGGGGCTTTTTGTGGGCTCTAGTGTCCCTTCTTTGACAGTAGGCTGACAGGAAGAGGGTAAGGAGAGGGGGGAAGACATGCGGCAAATGTTGTTGGGTCCGGGAGTCGAACCCGCGACGGCCGCGTCGAGGACTCAGGCCTCCAAATGTGGGTCACGCTAACCCCTACACCACCAGGTTAGCGTGAAAAATTTTAATTTTTGAAAAATCTGGATTTTTTTTTATTTTTTTTTTCTGTGAACTCATTGGGGTTCCATAGTTCAGAGTGATATTGGTCTGCCCTGGGCCTGATATCTTGTTTTACTGCTTGTATTTATTTGAACTTTGACTTCAGGTCAACTTCCGAATGGATGATTGAAATAAAAGCAAGTTTTTGAAAGTATTTTCTGTCTTTTGTAGATTTGACTGAAGGAGCAATATTCCACACTGACTGCAGTTGCCACAAAACATTTCTGCATATGTGCAACAGGTTTCTCTTGGCAATGTTCATGAACTGGAGAAACATTGTAACTGCTGTTCTTCTGGTTGCTGTTGGTCTTCAGTGCCTCCTTTGTTATCCCATTTAAGATGACTAAAAAAGACAGCTTTTAAGATTTTTCTCTCTCACGTGAATGCACCAGATTGAAGTCACAATTGACATGACACTTATGTCAAATTCACCCATGTGGAACTGTAACTCCAGCAGAACCAACCTCTAGCAAACAAACATGGTTGTAATGCTGGCGGTAGTGATTCTCGCGCCGTTAGTCGACACATTTAGTCAGGCATTTTTGTCTCATTAGCCAACATTAAGGCAAAGAAGATGGGAATAAAAACATCAGATGATGTACATCAAGTCCATGAAGGAGAATAATTCTTGGCTAATGTTCTATTTAGATCTTAATTAAGTTTAGGTAAAATTAGAAATAGCTGTAGAACCTGCTTTGTGTTCACTTTTCTATCCAGTTAATATTAACCCTCTTCTAAACCTTCAACCTGTATGTTTGAACCAATCCCAACAAAATTGTTAAAAATGATGTAGTGACTATTTGTCCAAAAATCTAAAAAAAAAAAAAATCTAACCTCAAGATTTAAGGTGATCAAAGCAAAAGTGAATGCAACTCAAATAGCCTGTTGATACACCAGAGAACTGCCAGAAATGCAGTTATTTGCTGGTTTATTCCAAAGATGTGGGCAAAACATGTTACAAATGTCACAGGAGCCCTTGTTGTATTGTTTGGCTACCTGATTCTCTAACCAGCTCACCCACTGACTGACTGGCTGGAGGACGACTGAGTGACTGGTAAATAAACCATATGACCACTCAAGTGCATAAAGAACTCCCTAAAACCTATCTGTATATATGTGAAACATCCATGTCTCAACCTGAAGTTAACTAATCAAACAAATGATTAGCCGACAAATGTATTCTAAACAACTATAATTAATCAAAATTCTAATTATAAATCAACCAAAAAAACCCCCAACAAATTAATAAAATAAATTACATAATCTAAATGCTAAGATTTAACAGAAAATAGAGAAATGGCTCCTATCCTCTGGTTTTCCCTAGTTCTCTTTTCCCACTGATTACTGTCCCCATTGTATATGTGATTATTTCATCTTTAGTAGAGAAGTAGAATAAGCTTTCAAAGCTACTGCAATAAAATCTTCCTTTAGGAAAGTTGTTCTTATTTGATTGGATACAGTTACAAACCTGTATCCAATCTTCTTTTCTTATTTACAATTCTCAAAAAGCAGTAGTTCAATCATTCGAACAGTAATGATGAGCTGTTTGAAGAGTTTGTCAGGTTTCACAGCTCATTATATCACTGAAACGACACTGATAAAAGATCACTAATGACACTCTTGGAAAACGAACTTGTCTGTATTTATCCTGTTAGATCACAATGGTGTTTACGGTCTTCTCTTACAGAGGCTTGAATACAGGTCAAGGAAACAACTCTAAGCTGTATTATCATATTTGTCTGTGTTCACTTTGTTAATGTTAAGGAGAAACATTCTTCACACAGTTTTTGTAGACTTCTGTAGAATCAAGTGTTTGGTAAAAAAAAATAAATAAAAAATTAACTATATGTTTGCTTCTACTTGGTGAAATTATACCTCATGGGATTAATTTCCATTGTTGTGATGATAACCAACTTTGTTCATCATCAGTCAATGATTGTTGCCCTGCAACCCACATCATGAAGGTCCTGAAGAGACTCCTGTTGGCCCACCTGACTAAACAGACAAGCGCATATCAAGGCAGCACTGTGGGGATCATGTTCTTTGATTTCTCCACAGCATTTAACACAATTCAGCCTGATCTGCTCTGTGAGAAACTCCAGAAGACACAGGCGGAGTCCTCAACAATCACCTGGATGGATCTATGACTACCTCACAAACAGACCACAGTTTGTGAGACTGAAGGCTGTATGTCTAACCATGTGGTCAGCAGCACCACAGGGCCCTGTACTCTCACCATTCCTTTTCACTCTCTACACTTCAGACATCCAGCACAAGTTTGACTTCTGTCATCTGCAGAAATACTCAGATGACTCTGCAGTTGTTGGTTGAATCAGAGATGGACAAGAGACTGAGTACAGCAGACTGGACTTCTTGAGGAAGCTAAGATCCTTCAAGGTTTGCAGCAAGATGTTGCAGATCTTCTATCAGTCTATTGTTGAGAGCATCATCTGTTCATCCGTCAGCTGTTGGGGCAGCAGCATAAGAACCAGGGACATAAAAAGGCTCAACAACCTGATAAAGAAGGCTGGTTCTGTTCTGGTGACGACTGTGGAACCTCTGGAGATGATGAGGCAAAGAAGGATTATTCATAAAATCAAGAAAATTATGGACAACACTGACCATCATGTTTATTAGACTGTCTTGGGAAAGCAGAGCATCTTCAGTAAGAGGCTTCTTCAGATTCACTGTACTACTGACTGCTACAGGAGATCTTTCCTGCTAACCAGTGGCGGTGCCAGGGGGGCACCCCCAGAAAATCCATCCATCCATCCATTTTGTAGCACCCTTGTCCCTAATGGGGTCAGGCAGGGTGCTGGTATCTATCTCCAGCTAACGTTCCGGGCAAGAGGCGGGGTCAGCCTGGATAGGTCACCATTCTGTCGCAGGGCAACACAGAGACAGACAGGACAAACAACCATGCACACACACGCTTACACCTAGGGAGAAATTAGAGAAACCAATTAACCTGACAGTCATGTTTTTGGACTGTGGGAGACATGTACAGGGAGAACATGCAAACTCCATGCAGAAATACCCCGGGCTTGGAATCAAACCCAGGACCTTTTTACTGCAAGGCAACAGTATTACCAACCACTGTGTAGCACCCCACAGAAAATATTAATAAAAAATTTTTTCATCTGATTTAACATTACTTATATGCAGTTGTTGTGGCATTTTCATCAAAAGACAAATTATTATATACTGAGTTAAAAAAACAAAACAAAAAAAATCTCTCAAAAGGATTTGAACTTTTTCTATGCATATTATCACTTCCAGGAAACAATTGACATGACACTGGCTCCGCCCCCATGTAGACGTGGAGCAATTCTCCCCCAATCATTCCAGGGTATTTGTTAGCAACTGACCAATCGGTGGTCGCAATTTGTCAGAAAGTGTACATCCCTTATCAAGATGAACTGACTTCGACGATATTGACAGTGTTTGTCATAGCAAACTACCATATGTTAGTCAGCACGAAGGTAACCGGTTGTAAGCATAACATGTTTTTATCATAATAGTGATAGTCAAATCAAGTCCTGTAGCGGTTAATTAGGTAATTAAATAAACAGAAGTTAATAAAAAAATAAATAAGTAAAAAACTAATATGACAAGATGACCCTTTGCACCTGACTTCACTGTCTCCACCACAATGGATGTCCAAACCTATGCTCTCCTGTATAAAGCCTTTCAAAATACGTACCTGTGGTATCCTAATGTCGCTTTTGTTTATTTGATTTTGCAGTAAAAATGGTCACAAGGTGCTGCGCGGTCGGCTGCACAAACAGACAAGGGTCAAAACCAAGCTTGTCATTTTATTTTAATGAGGAAAGATGCGGCGATGGACTGTCAATCATAATGACTGGCAGCTGTTGGTGTAACCGCGGATTTACAGCGAACACTTTATACAAGGTAAGTAGATTAACGTTCATATACTTTATAAGTAAGTATGATTAGAGAGATATCAAATATCTCATTATGGAGAAGATAGCGTCCAAACAATGCCACGCCATCATGTAGCCCGGCATGTATGGGAAAAAAAATTATTAGCGTCTCGTTTTCTGTACGTTTTTAAGGTTTTAAGGGAAACGCTGTTTATGACATAGTGACATAAATCATGTGGTGTGAATTCAGGCAAAGTTGGTAATTTGATCAACACGCCAGGAGGGAGGAGCTACGAGTCAGGGGAGGAGCTTTGAGTCAGTTTGTAAGCAAGCGGTCTCAAGGCTTCTGTAAATACCACCGTCTGTGAGCCCTAACTAGGTGTGTCACGTTCACAGACAAATTAGCTTGATTCCAGCAAGTAGAAACCATGAATAAACTGACAACAAAAAACTTGGAAAAACAACTTTAGCCACTCAGTTCAATACTCCCGATTCTCACTTCCGATCTACATCACGGCGCTTCGAATGATTAAGTGACGTAATTTCAAAGGGTCAATACTAGGGTATCCCCTTTGTCATGAATGCTGTTTTAACCTAAACAATGTAATATTATCTGGAAGTCATCTGGCTAATGGCTCAAGGCTTCGTGCAAATAAATGCAAATCAGTCTGATTAAAATAACAATACTAATGGTGTGTGTTGATAACTATAGGGGGAAAAGATCCATCACAGCATCCTCAGTAAAATGCTTAGCTCCCTCTTAGCACCTGCAGAAAACAATTTCTGGAGCTTTCTTTATGGATCCCAAAGCGAAATTATATTTTAATTTGAATGTTGTTTAAAATTACTTTAGCTGAAAACATTTCTTATCCATTTAATCTTCTTCCCTATTTATCATCTATGGCTTTCTTCTTTTTTTGGTCCCAAGCTCTCTTCCTGCTCTCCTTCTCAGCTGCGTCTTTCTCCACAGTAACAACTTTGTTGAAATACAATTTGTAAATAGTTAAACTGCTCACATGACCTTTGTCTTTGCTGAGCAGGCATCTAAGCTCAGAACAACTTATTCTGCAATAAATTAGCCTGTTTTCTGAATTTCCTTCATTCCTTTGGAGGACTAATCCTGCCAAAATTGGCAATAAAAAATACTCTGTGGATGGCTTCATCAAGAAATTAATGTGACAAATATTACATCAAAAAATAATAAATATGGACTTTCCAGACTTAGACCTTGGGTCTTGATGTAGACTTACAGTGAATGCCCTCTCACGAGGCTCTGTTCCACTCCCCTTCTCCCTTTGTCACTTCACCACCTGGGAAGAGTCAAAAGCAAAGAGTACACAAGGAAAAGAAAGAAATCTGGAAATGTAGAAAACACGAGGGAAGAAAATACAAACAGATATTTGTATTTTCTTCCCTCATGTTTTCTCTTACATTTGGAGGGGAAAGTGATAAATAAAATAATGATAAAGTTAAGTGAATAAGTTCGAAGAAGACAAACAAATATTACTTTGTCACACTGTATAAGATAATAAGTTTGCAAATTTTGCCAGTACCAGTTGTCCATACATTTAATTTCCACATTGCATAGGTAGCTTAAACCTTCACATCTATGAATGCGGGGATGAATGGGTGAATGGCTGTCTGAATTTGTCTCCCATTTTCTTTTTACTGCTGCTGAATGAGGAGATCATCTGACTTGCAGAGCAAAGTTGATATGTTAGCATCGGCTAATTTTTTCAAATGGATCAGCTGGGTCAGCTCTGCTGTTGAGTATAGGGATTCCCAAACTTTTCCATGCCACGTCCAGCCAAACAGCATTAGCCTCTGGCCAGGGATCTTTGCAAAACCACATACAATGCTACAAAATATGTAAAGAAACACTCATTTTAGAACTTTTTTCCCTATTATATACGCTATTCAGGAATTATTGTGTTTATTTATCATAAATGCTGCCTTGTTTCTTCCAATTTTAGTTGGCAATGAGTTCCAGGGTTTCTCCATGTGTATTATAAGCCTGGAGGCCTCCAGGCTTTACCTGTCCCCCTGCCAAGCTAAGTGTTGCTTGCTTTTGTTTAAAAAAGAAAAGGAAAAAAAACAGGGGGGAAGAGGGGATAATTGGGATTTAACAGGTGTTCAAAAAATTACATTTTTTGGATTTTGCTTTTATTTTGGTTTGCTGTTTTTAAGACTATAGTTGTATGTTTATGCATTGTTAACAATGCCTTCCATTAACATATAATTACCCAGTATTTACAGTTCCTGTCAACTCAACATTTTGTAATACAGAAAACACGGTGGCCTGCTGGCACCCTGACCACCAGGCATAGCAAGTAGCATAGCAGACCTCAGTAAAACCTGAGGTCTGTGGTGAAATTTTTTATGAGGTAATATGACTTTTTTGAATCTGATGTTGCTGTCATAATGCCAGATAAAAAAAATGTCCACCACAGTTCCCTCTTTTGATAAGAAAATATTTAATATTGTTAGAGTAATCGCATCACATTTTATTTAATCCCCACAGTTGAGGTTTTTTGCAGCAGCGTTCTGAACTTGTGTTTTTCTGCTGGATGAAGCCATTGAGAGCTTTGGCCCGTTTGCTTTTTCCTCAACATAGAATGTAAACCTTCTGTGTTTACAGAGTATAAAGAGTGTTTATATTGTGTCCTCTCACAGTAGATGGTCCCTCACACTGAGCCAGGCTCTGCTGGGGGTGTCCTTCCTGAAAATGAGTTTTCCATGCCACTCTCATCTCATGCATGCTCAGTATTAGGGATTGCTCCAGCAATGTCATCTCTCAGCATCAATAACTGCACCTCCTCCAGTGGTCTTCTATCACTAGGTATCTCCTAGGGTTAGGGGCTCAGCTCTCTACTCTTCATCCTGTAAATGTTACCCCTCTGTCCCATCATCCGTAGCCATGGTCTCCACTTCCACTGCTATGCCGACAATGTCCATCTCTACATGTTCACCAAATCCATCACAACTGCGGGTCACTCCATCCTGATCAGCTGTCTCACTGAGATAAAATCAGGGATGTTGTAAAGACTTCCTCAAGTTTCATCTAAAAAATATTACCTGTCTCCACCCATCACTCCCCTTCTTGGCTGCTGAAATTTTCATGTGTGCCTTTATCACCGCCAGGCTTCACTACTTTAACAGCCTTCTTTTTGGTTCATCATTCAAGGTTCTAAATAAACTCCAACACACCCACACCTGCTCCTGTGACCCTATCACCCCACTTCTCCGGAAGCTGCATTGTCTCCCTGTCTCAATGCATCCATTTGAAAGCCCTCCATAGCTAAGCCCTATGCTACCTCACCAGCATGCTCCACCGTCTGGAGGCTGGGAGCAGAGGCTTTCTCCCAGCCTCCGCTCCTCTGATGCCAACATCCTGTCTCCACCACTAAGAGCCGAGCACTGGACCTGGGTGACAGAGCCTTCTCCATAGTTGCTCCCACTCTCTGGAGCTCTCCCCCAAACACATCAATGACTGAACAGGCCTATCAACATTCAAATCATATCTCAAAACACTTTTCAGAATAACTCTTGTAGCAGCTCCCCAGCACTTGAATTAATCAGTCAGTCTCGACGGGTGAATTTAGCGTTTTTATTTTCTTTGATGACATCCAGCATGATTATCTCCTCAGTCACATCAATCACCGAAGTCACCAACAGTCACCAACAATCACCGAAGTCACCGTGAAAACTAAAACAAATACAAATATTAGAATACAAACACAAAGTTACAAT
>CAEFZY010059947.1:0-34664 GCA_903066815.1 Brachyrhaphis roseni | reverse complement strand
TGAATGTAAGTAATACTGTTGTTGGTTTAGTTCGGTTTTATAAATGTCTAAGAGCTGCATTTGTACTTTGTCCCGTTTAATATTATGGTCGTTTAGTGTTGTTTACTTGTATTGTTGAGAGCTAAAAGTTAGCCGTTTAGCATTAAGCTATTAAGCTCGGTTAATTAGATGCAGCTGCTATTTGTGTTACTATTTCCAATTGTAATGCCTTATTTCTGTCATATGTTTTATTGTGTGACGCTACGGAGTTGTCAGAACACTGGTTTGTAATCTATTAATAAAGTTTGACTGACCTATCTGACTGTTTTGTTGACATTACCTTTAGCAAAGCTCCTTCTAATGGATGCATAACGTAACCTCAGCCTCTACGGTAGAGTCTATTCTATGCGCCTTATAATTTGGTGTGCCTTATATATGAAAAAGTTTTAGGATAGGTCATTCATTGAAGGTGCGCCTTATAATGCGGTGCGCCGTATAGTGCGGAAAATACGGTACTCGCGTAAGATGTAACAAGACTTGATGCTTCACAAAAAATATCCAGTTTTTTTCTCTTTTCGACCTATTAAGGTATATTTTAGATAGTCCAGCAAATGTGGCATGATAAGGAACAGCATAACTGAACCTTCAATGATGAAATAAACACACATCGTTTCTTACACATTTCTTCACTAAGCTAACTTAGACTTGTATGCATTCCTAATAATACACTATAATTAGCATAATCACCAGAAAATGTCAGTGTTTAATCCAATGGAACAGGAGGTCTGAATGAGATGCAACACAAGAGCTTGACTATGATGGATGTGATCATTATGTGAATTTATTTGGAAGCTATACTGAAATGTTATTTGAAAGATGACAATTACTCTTCTAGCAAATGGCACAGGTAAAATAAATATCCACTTCAAGTATCAATGTACTTTTTATCTCAATGTGGGCATTGAAAACATTTACAGCAGAAAACATTTACAGCAGAAGCTGGTAATAATACACATGATTTATACTTTTTTTTTTTTTTAAAGTAGATAAAAAATGAAGTCCTAGCTAAAATTGGAATGACACAAATTTAAGTAATTAAGTAATTTGTGCAATGTGGGTTCAAAGACATCACGTCATTGTTGAGGTGTGATTTTGACCGATTTTTTCATGCTGTGTGTTCTCGAGTGTTCTCAGAATCCTTTTATGCAGTCTGATTTTCAGCTTTTACATATATTTTAGCTACATATGAGTCAGCTAATAGACTGGGGCATTCTACTAGCTTTACTTTCTTTCTCCGACATCAATTAGGCGTTTCTTTTATGGTATCCGGCACTACTATCTTGCTTGAGAATCTACACTTGTTTCTTTCTTTTCTCAATGCATCCTTCATTCATGCTATTTCCACCTGCAAACTTAAGTTTTGACAGGATGAATTTGTGGAGTTTTGCAGGATCATTTTGCCTCCAATTATAGCGCATGCAGTGTCACTCAAAAATGTCAGGTTTGGCCTGAAATATACTGAAGTCTCACTGAAAAAACATTTTGGTCCATTTAAAATAAGACAAAACTAACTTATAAGCACCTTTTCCACAAAAGACCTTGTTTTGAGTCAATAATTCCTCAATATTGATGAAAAAGTATTAGTTCCAATAGTGGATTATTTCATAAATAGCTTGGGAAAAATGTGTTGTTATAAATTAAATAATCTGCCAATGGAACTGGTACTTTTTAATCAATATTAAGGAATGATTCACTTAAAAGAGATTACCAAAGCTTGTTGAAAATTTACTTGCAAGTTAGTTTTGTTTCATTTAAAATATACCAAGATATTTGCACTGAAAATTAGACCCACATTACTTTGTAAGATACTGTGTTTTTGGAGTACTACAAATCTGCATAAAAATTTAAACTATATCCTCAGCTGTGGACTCTTGCACAATAAGTGTACACAGAGGAAACAATGAAAATGTCATTACTGATTGTGTTCTTAGAAAAAACTGTACCTGCTATTTTCTGCAAGTTCTTGTTGACTCTGTCTGATTGTTCCCTTGCTGAAACGTTGTTGGGGCATCTGGCTATGGCTGTTTTATGATGAAATGCTGTCTATGTCCAGATTATGGTTCCTTTGATACTCGTTAAGAATCCATAAGTTTAGAAATGCAACCTTAAAAATTTCCAGTCGTATATTTTGCAACAGTAGGTTTTTTGCTTTTACACATGTTAGCAACCAACTTTTTTGTCTCCATAGAACAGTCAGTGTTCCATCTTGCCTGGAATTCCAAGACAGATGACATTGAAAACAAAATTACCACAATCTTTGGGCAAAGTGGCCTTGAAAAGCAGATCAAGTAACATAAACTTTATGTTTATATCTTGAAGGTTGAATGCTAATGTTGGTGCAAAAGAGAGACATTATACATAACAGGCATCATAGAATACTTAAAGTATAACAAAGAGGTACATAAGAAAGTATGTTAATTTGAAAAAACAAATCTATAAAAACTTTATGTGTTTGACTCTGTATCACTCAACACACAGGAGACCAATTACCAGGCCTTATATCATGCATTATTAATCATTAATCCCACTGCATCCTATCCTTCAGCACATTATCACAGAGTGGAAGCTTTAAGACTACAAACTTAATTTTCTCTTAGTGTGCCCACGATTTTTTTTTCTGGTTGTTGTGCACAACAAATAGAGGGAAGCATAAAAAAAGAACTAGGTATTTTCATTTTTACTGATGCAAGCAAAAAAGATTGAAATAAATAAATAAATCAGGATATTATTAGACACAGACAGAAATATTGGTAAAAGAACCCTAAAAAACAATTTGTAACTTGTCTTCTGTAGTGTCACCAATGAAGAAAAATACAGACCAGCGTTTGTAGGCTATTTTAGTTTGGAGATGAAAGACAATATCAGAGACAAGAACAGAGATTTACATTGGCAAGAAAATGTTGAATGCCAAGCGGGATTGTTTGCTGCTGTGTATGAGTCGACAAGGGGGAAAAAAAATAAAAAAAAACATAATATTTTTGGTCCATGTGCATAAAACCATCTGTGCAGAGCACAAACACACATGCAGTGAACAATTTCATATCTGATCTGGCAGATATAAAATTGGGTCATGGCCTTCTGTGCTGCCATGGAAACCACTTCAAATACTCTGCTGTGATTTGTTGATTTTTAAATAAATAGGGAAATTTTATTAAATTGGTTTCCGTACGTAGGAGATGGGATATAAAATCAACTCATTAAAGGAATTTGATTTTTACCGTCTAACTGTTCCCCTGAGTCTAGGTCCCTTTGGGGATTTTAAATGGAAGAAAAACCACCCAGATACACACATAGAACAGGAAAATAAGAAACCAACAATGTGTGTTGCTGTGTCTAATTGAACAGTGTACAGGATAACATATAAATAGGCTTTCTATGCAGAAATATTACTGCAAAGAACGAGACTGAATTCTGAGCAGTTTTGTATAAATTGGCGTATAAGTTAAAGCACAGAGGCTGAGTAGAGAATGTGGAGTAACAATATAGAGAGAAGAATGAAAGCAATGTGCTAGAATGAGCACAAAGAGTGATTAAATGACAACATAATGCGGAAGAAAGAGAGAATGAACTTTGCGATTGTGGATTAATAGTTATTTTACAGAACATTAGCTTAACTGAACAATGCCACAGGGCAGGTTTGTCATGCAGATATAAGCCACTGCCTGAAAAGTAATGTAGGAGGGGTGGAAGAAGTCAAGAAAAATAAAAATCAAAGCAGGTGACAGCAGATTCTCTTATTAAAGATATGCCATAAGCTGATTACAAATAACAGCTTTAATTGAAATACAAAAAATCGTGAAACTTTGTCCTTTATTTTGATTTAGTTTGTACATATGAACTAACAGTGGGCCTTGTGGCTCCATCACATCTTTTGAGCTGAAATGGATCAGGGTCAATTCACCTGTTTGCCCAATTGCATTAACCACTTTCCGTGTCATACATTTAAACAAACAATTTAGCATCCACATTCACAACTAGAACGTGTACAACCCGCCTAATAATATGGTGGATCCCTGATCCCTCGTGACATGGACTCTTCTAAAACCCTGAAGCTGTACTGTGTTATCTGACACCAAGATCTTACTATCAGGACCTGTAAGTATTTGAATCTCAATATCCAGCACATCCCACAGATGCTCGACTGGGTTGAAATATTGGGAATTTGGAGGCCAAGTTAACATCTAAAGCTCACTGTTGTGCTTTTCAATCTATTGCCGAGTCCTTTTGCTTTGACACAGGGCACTTTGTCCTGCTGAACTGAGCCAAAAGCATCAGTCAATGTCATTTTTGTTTAACCCTGTAGACGGGTACACATCAAAGTAATTTATAACTCATCTCTGTTGGATCAAATCACATAAACCAGTCTTTGTTTTTCACATGTATAAATGACTTTGTCTCTAGTCCACCATTGTTTCTTCCTTGGAACACTTTTATGGAAATCAACTCCTGTATACTGGGAACATCCCACAACAACTACAATTTAAATTTACTGCCCAATATACAGTATACGACATCAATGAGGAGACAGACACTTGGTGTTACTTCTCCTGTGGGTGATCATAATATTATTTATGCTCGTATATCAGTTTCTATTCTTGGCCACGTGTATCTAATTAAGTGTGACAAAATGGGAGCCAGAGTCTAAGCAAAAATAGCTTGGAGGGTTCTCCTGCTGGTGGAAATTATTTATGGGAGTTGACCACGATCCGATTTGCTTAAATTTTACTATGAGTAAGTTGTAGCAATGACTTGAGATAATCAATTGCTGAAGTAACAACTGATTATCTGGAAGAGGTTTGAAATATTCCAATGTAGATGGCTTGGGTCAGGTACTGAGATTTTAAAAGTGAAAGGAGACAATGATTTGACCTATCCGAGTGTCTTGCTCTAATCAGTGGAACCCTGTAATCAATAAAACCTTCAATTCAGCTTTTTACCAAAAATCCTGAATAAAAATATTCATCCACTATCAAACTTAAGCTCAAGAACACTAGTAAGAGGAAGCAGGACAATGATCTGAAACCATCACCTCAAGATGGCTTAGAAACAAAGAAGTTGAGTTGGTGTGGCTTGACCTTATTAAACAGACTGTTCTTATTTAAGAACATTTCTGGGTCACTGAATTAAAATAGTTGCAGAAAAATAGCGGCTAGAAATTCTTCCACAGCAAGGTAGAGGCCAGTTGGCATTTCTGACAAACACTTCCTGTCAAGAGTACCCCAAAAGTTATTATAATTAGTGGAAAATTGCTTTTCATGAATGTTCTCCCCATGCAAGAGTGGATTCCCTCCAGGTACTCCAGCTTCCCCCCACAGAAACATTCTTAATCCTCTGTCTTCTGGCTTTTCAATTTATGTTTGCCATTGTGGCTGTAATTCCTGACATTTTTTTGATATAACCACCCTGAAGCTTAAATCTCTATTAAATCCAGGACATTGTTTTATAGCCAGTCACATATGGATTCATTCATATAGACAAATTTTGCACTGAATTATACTTCAGCAGCCCTTTAAGAGGATTACTAGATGAATACACACAAATACACAGTATATGAAAATATTATAAATGCCTCTATTTATACCCAAATGAGTCTTATTGAACAACAAAAGGGAAATACTATCCTATGCATGTCTATACTGATATTATCATGTATGCCCACACACTGACATCACCTTAGTGTAATATTGCTCTGCTGTAAAACATTGAACAACACAAAACGTGTCTTTAGCATTCCAGATATCCTATCCAGTATTTGGCTTTCTAAACTAATATTAAAACATTTTCAATATTTAATGAATGACTTATTTACAGATGAAAGCCCAATGTATCAAAATATGGATGTAATTCCCAGAGGAGGTGGGGTAAGTGTGGAATTTATTTGAAATCTTGTGCATTTTTAGTCTCAAAAATAAAACATACTTAAGAGAAAAATATACTGAAAACTCATTGTCCATGTGCCTAAGCCAAGAGGAGCTGAAAAACAAACCAACAAAAAGAGTCATAAAATGTGATTGTCGGAGTGGCCCTCACACAATCCAGAATTTATTATAAGACAAACAAGTGGTGGGATAAAGATGTGGGATTTTTGGATAGTCATACAAAATCCAGCCATAAGTACAAACAAATTAAGTCACTCATATTTTATAGAGAAAGTGAATTTTAAAAACATAGTTGTAGGACATTAGACATCATTAGTTCCTCTACCCCCAGTCTAGCTTAGCCCACATAGAAGATGTGAACTACCTGCCTTAAATAAGTATTCAAAGTATTTAAATACTTTCAAAGACTTTGAAATAAATGTAATGTTACAATATGTAACTAAGCTGTTATGTTAGGAACAAGTTCAGTAGATTTTTTGGGGGATATTTTATGTGAAAGCTTGACCCAAAGCAGTGCATTTCAATGATAATCTAATCTCATCATTAATCTTATTATGAAAGCTTCAGTTTTTTGTTGTTTTTTTTAAATCATGGAGACCAATGAACAAATCAGCAAGGACAACATTTTGTCAAAGTGTAAAGCAAACTGGACTGTAAGATAATTCCAAAGCTTTGAACATCTCAGAGCTCTAATCTAGGAAGATAAAAATATACAAATTATATTTGGCTACGAGCTCTGATTAAGGGTATTGATGTCTCCAAAATGTTTAATTTGGGCTACAATCTGTTACCTCACAGTAGTGCATCGGATACAAAGGACTGAATAAAGACTGATCGATTCTAGATACCCCTTGAGACATCTCTCATTTCTTGGTTGACCTACTGCCTGTTGCATTCTCCATGTAGGATGTGTGCTGTTCACTACGGCGGACTGACTGGCCAGCTGTGTGTGAGTAGAGACGGGTGCTTTGAAACATGCAGCTAAGCTTCAGCTGGATGTTTGTGAGGAAGCTTGGGAAGTCAACCAACGTGCTGTGTGATTGACAGACTGTTCTTGACTGTCAGTCAAACACGTTGGATGGGCTGCTGTTCTGATGCTTTCCCAGGCATTCCAAGGAGGTGCTTGCTAGTCAAGGTAAAGTTGCCCTGGATGGAAAGAAGTGAGCTGGATGTTTGGCTGATTAGAGGATCAGGCCCAGCAATGTGTCATTGGGTTGTCCAGAAATTTTGCTGCATGGTCAACATCAGGCTTGGGTGATAGTGTCTGGTCTTAAGAAGGGCCAGCTGAGTCAGAGCTTTTCATCTATTCGCTACAATAGAATAAAGGGTAGACCTCAGCAGAAGCTGGAGAAGGTTGCTTCAAGTTCAGGACTGCATGTTGCTACTACTGGGTGCAACATGAGGTTTGGATGTATCCAAGGCACAGGATTTGTGAGTGCTATAAAATATGTAAAGAATGAATCAATGAATGTATTGCCTCTAAGATTTCCCTTAGACATTGACACAGAAATGCTGTGTCTGTATCTTAAAGGTAAACTAGAGGGAGATGTCAGCTGTCAGAAAATTGAACATGGAGCAGGTTTGACTCTGAATATAATGACATTGGTACAATGTACAATCCTGAGGTCTGGACTAAAGAGGCTCTGGTCTGGTGATATTATAAAACTACACAAGCTCCCTGGATTTAGCCAACAAAAGAAAATAATTGCTTCGATTGTCTTCGAACTGCATTTAGGAGTGTAAAGGAATAAAGCTTGACACACTGTTGTGGACAGTTTGCTTGCAGAAAATACATGGTTGACCAAACAAGGCTTAGAAAATCTTATTTACCTTGATTTAACAATCTTTAGGCATTGGGAATCAACAGAAATACAAATAGTCAAGGGCAGGATACTTGTAAGGGAGGGTGATGCAAATATTTATCTTGCATCACATGATAAATGCATGATTTAATCCATTTGATTGGATATAAACTGGTGTATTGGTATAGAATACACTGAATAATAATAGTTTTGTTATCTTTAATTATTGTTCTCTGTGAAACTTGTAAAAATGAGAAGGAATATTTTAGTAGGTTGGCTCTTATTATTGCATTTATTCAAGATAACATTGCCTACAACATACATGTGAGTGGTTTTACAGCGGACTCACTGAATTGGACTTGGAACCTGTTGAAAAATGTTTGCAGTTTTTTTTTTTTCTAGGAAATTCTGTTGATTTTACGACAGATGTAATGGAATGCTCATCTTACAGAAAATTACACTTCACAGTCCACAGTATATCTTCACTAGATGGATCATCAGCTGGAAATATGAGATAGACTTTTGTGGTTTGTCATTTTTGATTTTTGCTTTGAAATTCTCCAATGGATTCCATTTTTACTCATTATGTGTCTTATTGTTGAATCGTGACCACTGACCTTTATCAAGACTGGTCAGACCTGCTGTGATTTAGATATTGTTCTGGGTCATTTTCTGTCCTTATTTTGTCAGAGGACTCTTAGATGAAGATGATTTGGTAGGCTGGCCATTGCTGGCAAGATTCACCAGTGTTCCATGACTTTTCCTTTTGTGGATAATGGCTCTGATTGTGGTTGGAGAGACATACAAATGCATTTCTATGGCTTTGGGACTGCTGCCTGACAAATAAATGTAAATGACTGCTTCTCTTCTGGTATAGTTTTTAAATTGGGGGCATGTTCTTTTTAAAATTATTTAACCTACTTAATGTTACACAGATTTTATTCAAGTTAATTATTTCTTTTATACGTCTTGCTGTAATCAGACTTGAGTTTGGGTGGCGATCTTGAACCAGAACCACTATTAATTAACCACAATTAAGAATTTACCAGGGAGGGGGCCACTCTACACAGAGCTTTAAAATTGTCCCCAGGCATTGCTGGGTTTTCTCTGGGTGCTCAAGCTGCCCCCAACTGCTAAAATATCACTTAGACCAATTGGTCACTCCAAATTGTGTGTATGTATAAGTATATTAACATTCTAAGATGATGTATAAAAATATTTGTGTTGTGGCAATTTATTTTTTTATTTTTAACAATAGGATTATTTTATCATTACATCATAATATATTCTATCCAGTCAGATCGTTTTTAATTGAAATCAACAAAATCTGTATTGTAAAAAGATCACTGTCTAGCTATGGTATTACAAGCAGTGTGTTTTGGCCAAAAACCACAGTTGCACAACCAATACAACCAATAAATAGTACATGCTGGAATGTAAAGTAAAAGTGTCTTAAAACTGAACAGAGTGTGATTAAGATGTAAGAACATCGGTTCATGCAGTGCAGTAATTAATAAAATGTGTATTTACACACATTTAGTAAATACTAAATGTGTGGGCCTCATACATTTCATTTTGTTTCACGTCACCAATTACAGAGACATTCTAATTAGAAAATTAGCATAGTTAATTGTCCCCGTCAGCCACAATTCCTTATGCAACTCTCAGATACATACAGAGGGCAACTCAAATCACTAATTAAATTCCCCTCAATATTTCATTAACTCTGTCTAATTATCATTTTTTCCACAAGTACGATAATGGGGAAATATCTGATGGATACTTGTGGTCAAGTATCTGGCAGTGGTTAAACCCCTCTACATTTTGGATTTTGTTAAACTGTCGGCCGTAATTGAAAACGGTATAATTTCTGTATTCTCTTCCAAGCTTTTCCAGGATGAATCAATTAGGAGGAAATTGGTGTTCAGGGACACAACTGACCCAGAGGCTGCTCAGTTTCTATGTCCATATCGATACTGGGCTTCAAGCCTGTTAATGTGATTATCCATTTAGCATCCTATTTCCATCCACATTTCTGTTCAAATCTAGGAATAGGATAAAAAAAATAAAAAATACAAAAAATAAAAGAACTTGTAAAAGTATTCATACACCTTCAACTTTTTTTCTGGTTTTATCACAATAAATATGGGAGAGAAAGCAAACATGTGGAAAAGGTTGTGAAATGTCCTTCAGGATAATAAATAGGAAGCCTCCCATGTTGAAGCGACAGACCGACTTCCTTAGGGTTCCAGGTAGCAATTGAGAGCTCTTTAGCTCTCAATTGCTCTCATGTTTAAAAAACATGTTGCTTTAAATTAGGCTGCTGCATGATGTATTTCCAAGAGGGGGAAATTTACTTTAACATCTATCAAATAAAGTGAATAAGAACACATTTTAATAAATACATCATGCCCTTCTTTAGAAATACTTTGTTGGAAAAATATATATTTCACTGCACCAGTAACTCAGAACAGAGTGTGCTGTAAGTTGGTTGTTAAACTGATAGACAGTCTGAATATAACAGTGTAATGGTACATAGCTCATTTTCATTAGCTCCATTAATGAGGGTTTAATCTGCAGTAATTGCCAAGATAGAACATTGTGAAGGCAGCAGACTGACCACAGCGCTCCTCCACACCATCATTCACCATTCTACATCTTGAGTTCTGGAGAGCTACTTCTTCACATGTTTCAGCTTACATTTCTGACACTATTTAGTGTTTGTCTCTGCAGTGACCATATAGAAACCTAAGAATTTTATTTGGTGAAGATGCTCCCCTTTTGGGAGAAAACTGCTCTCCATTTAATTTTGCTTGCAAAAAAGTTTGCTGGCTACAAACTTTAAACATAAAACTGTCACAACCACCATACCTTATATACTATGCTGATGAACTACTGCACTAAAACTGATAGCATTTTCAAAAGGAGGAATCAAGTCCAGATGAAAAATTACACAATATCATTCCGAGGTATATAAAAAAAAAAGCTTACAGAGCAAAAAACAAGTTCCTGTTCCAAAAATCGATATTTTAAGCTTGACTGAAAGACAACAATCCCTCACACAGATCAGAACTGATTTTATAATAGATGAACGTTGCTAACATTAAGCTGGAATGGCCTTTTATTTCAATGCAATAAAAAAAAAAAAAAATGCAGATTTGTTTCTGAGTCAGTGCTACAAGTAAAACTAATTTAAACATGGCCCTCCAATTCGGTTAGGAAGTATATCTTGCCAAAATTATGCTAGAAACTTTGTGATTACTACAGAAGGGTCTGGTTTCTCTGCAAATTCTGTTCAAAAATTAACCTGAATTACATACATTCATTAATAAATGAATATGTACATAATATAATATATGTAATATGTATCTGTTCTTGATTTTATGACACCATTAAGTGTTCGGATCAAGCAAATTTCAATATCAAACAGAATACAAAATGCAGTTTTGGGATGTTTATATTATTCATTAAAGGGAAAAAAAAATTAAAAAAACTTCATACAACAACCAGAATAATACAGAACACAATACAAAGACCCATCTTGAAAACCCCTCATTTGTGACTAATTTAAAAGATTTCAAGTTTTAGAGAACAATGCACTATTTAAAATGTAAAAAATGGGGAGTTATCTAATTTTTTGTCAGTCTTTCCTTACCAAATCGTCATTTGAGCTGAAATTTTTTCCCATTTTGTGTGTCCAGATGATTTTTAAGCTACAGAAAAAAAAACCTGGTGCAAAAATAAAGCAAGAAATATGTTTAAGTCACTCAGATCTGTTGTGTTTGATAGGATGTTTGCATCTAAGTGTAGTTAGTGAAATCTGCAATGTAAATATAGTGTTAGAATACAGCAGACAGCCCTGTAATACATGTGTAAAATGTGGAAAAGGCAGGGATTACTTCGGGAGTCACTGCCCAGGTTTCTCATGAAAAACTAAATTTAAATGGGGAGAATAGATGGAAATTGAGAAGAAAAAAAATAAGTTTTGCAAAATGTCCATGTCATTATTGACTGGGCTTGAATTCCTGACGCAGTAAAAATAGACTTAAATGAGATGATGCATTTCGATCGTCCATGTGTTGTTCATCTCAAGTTCTTTTCATCTAATTTCAAGAACTGCTACGATGGAGATCATGTTTTTTTTTTTAACAATTTTCTCATGCATTAGCCTTAGAATAATTATTTTTTTCCATAACCGGAGATAACTTGACACACCAGATGGTTTGATATACCGACCTACTGAAGCTGATAAGAAAAGAGCAGAGTTTTTAAAAAGTATTTGGCAGATTATGAAACGAACCATCTGTTTATCAGCAGTTTGCTCAGGAGACCCTAAACAGTAGAACTTAACATTTTCATTTTTAGCAAGAGTTTGATCAAACTCTCTCTTAAAATAGCTATGACAGACACAAGGACATATATAGTAAAGGATGGAAAGTAAATGTAATCAATAAATGATTAAACACTTTTTTTATTATCGCAGGAATTACTATTGGACCTTATTCTCTCATTTCCATCAAAGGAACTGCCTTTTGAGGACTGTAACACCTGAAGCATGTCCAGATTGAAAACAGCACTGTAAGAATGAACAAAGCCAACATGAAGTAAGAGATTAAAATTCATGTTGCAGAGAAATAAATTCACATACTGATCCTATTGCACCTAAAATAAGATGGTGTTGGGTTTATTTATTCAGGACCATGTACGGAAACATTATTCTCACAAGATAAAAGATGTGGAGCCAGATTTAGTTATTGACCAGTTTTCAGTATTCCTTAAGGAAGATGAAATTAAATAAGAAGAGATAAGATGAAGTACTTATATATATATATATATATATCCCCTCCATTTCTTTATACTCTGACACATTACAGGCACTACTTTTAATGTACATTATTGGAATATTACGTGGTAGACGTATGCAAAGTGGTGCATAACTGTGAAATTGGAAGAAAAGGATCCATATTTTTCAAAGACTTAAAAACATCTGATCAGTTTTAGAAAGGATATGCATTTAGCCTCCTGGTTTAATATTGTACAGAACCACATTTTGCTGAAGTTGCAGCTGCTAATCTTTTTAGGGGATGGTTATTAGTTTTACAGATATGCAGACTTTGCAAAACATCTCAAGCTTAGTCCAGAGAGTATAAGAACATCGATTTTCAAGTGTTGCCAAACAGTATCAATTAGATGTAGATCCTGGCCATTCCAATAAATGAATATGATTCAATATATTCCAGTCCATACTAGCTCTCACTTTATGTTTAGAGGTGCTGTAAGGTGAAACTGGCTCAAGTCTGTTGCAGACTAACGAGTTTTCTTCCAGGATTGCCCTGTATTTAGCTCAATCCAGCTTCCCAAAAAGTTTGATTTTGGTCTAATCCCACTAGAGTAACTTCTATAACATTTCTTTAAAGCGGTTTCATTGTGTTAGCATTCAAGGTGAACTGGTCAGGCAGTGATGTAAAAGGTGTTTAAAACATGGAATACAGTTTTGTTACCCAAGTCCATTTTAAAATTCTCCCCTTACTTATATGCAAACTGTCGGGCGTCTTCTTTGAACTTCATCAAGAGTTTGATTTAATAATGTTCTCAAAAACTTTTGAGGCCCTCACAAAGCACTCATACTTGTACTTGGAGTAAAATATGCAAGGGTTGGATCATTTACTAATGAGTTGACTGAAGGGCAGAAGAAATAAAAGTATATCACAATTTTCAAAAATGTTAAAAACCAGGGGGTTTTTTCCCCCATTGTTCTCACTTTTTGCATTAATCTAAGTCAATTACAGAAAATTCCTACATTATCGGTTTGCACGACAAAATGAAAAAAAGATTAAGGGGTACCAATACTTTTCCAAAGCACTAGAAGGCATGCCTTTATTGTCACTTTGTACAGAAAATTGTCTTGCAGTGTCATTCGAGTAGCTAGATAAGTAAAAAAGAAGTGAATGTGTTTCTGTTCCTCCTATGTAGAGTAAAAGCTGATACTTCATGATGGGGGTACTCAGCCTCAGGGTGTCTTTAGAAGAGTTGTTGAGGAAGAATGTCTGCAGAGGTTGGCTCACTACTGTAGAACAAATTGTAAATAGCCTCATTATCCTGGTCTTTGGTTAAACAGCAGCTCCGAAACCAGACCGGATCTCCATACTGCAGGATATTCTGAACTGTACTGCATCTGTTATACGACATTACAAGAATAATTACTTGGTAGTATTTCTACAATAAAAGTAAATGGGCTTTTATTTTATGTAAACCACATATGTGCTGCATTCACACAGCCAAAACAAAACAGTAACATGTCTATATAAAATTGTGTTTGTATTTTCATTTAGGTTTTCTACGTTATTTATGTGAGAAGTCCCAGTATATCAATGTTATCGCTTATTTTAGTTTACTCTCGCTTTATACTGAATAACACTACAAAGACCTATTAGATGTTTTTGTTTTCACCGTTGCATATCAGAATGGTAGGGTAGAAAAAAGCTAATTCCTGCATGCAGCCTCCCCTTCCAGCAACATATACTGTATATAGAACACGAACTGTTGAAAATAGTAAAAAGGGTGAATAGAAATTGCATAAATTTCTCCACAGCAATGAATAATCAACAGCACTAAGCAATCAACAGATACCAGCAAGCTGTGGGGATAAAAGGAAACATATGTCTGATGTTTCAATGCTAATCTCCGGTAATGTTGGTATGGATTGTTGGGATCAGCTTTTGTTTGCTATTGTCTGAGACAAAACAAGGTTTCTAGAAAAAAATTAATTTAGTAATCAAAATATTTGTGTTTAGCTGAGTCAGACATGTAGTTTAGTATAACACTTGTATTTGTTCATTAATTGCTTTTTCTCTGTTATTTGTTTTTGGAGAAAGGATCTTGTGGCCTTCATTCGTCCTATGATTTTTAGTCGTGTCTAACAAAGTGATGAGAGCGTTCTTTATATTCCGACAAAACTACACGCTCAGTGAAGCAAAGCAATAAGCCTGGTTGAAAGGAATTTTAATTATTCAGCTTTCTCCTCAAATCTGCAAAAGAATTCTACTCCCCAGCAATTAAGAGAATGATTTTTGATATGATGAGGCAATTTAGACCAAAATATTCTGCTGTCATTTAATACTGCTTCATGTGCATAATAAAGTCTACATGTGAGAAAACACATATTCCAATAGTTTTATAAAACCTGTCATTGGTAAGTGTAGTCAAACAGAGAATAAGCTGTAGGTGTTAAAGTTTGGTTTCTAGCATCTGAAACCAGATGTTTACATACATTATTTTAAATTAAAAAAAAATAAAAAAAATTCCCCACCTCTTTGTCTGATAATGAATCACACTAAACTTTTCTTGCGTTAGGTGATTTAGCACAGTGAAGTCATGTTTTGGCCAAGGTTGTATAATGGTGTAAAACTGCTAAAAAGAAGTTATGGTTTCAAACCAAGAATTCTCACCAGTACTGTTCCCAATGCAACGGTGCCAGATTAAGTTTTCTCTGGTTGTTTAAAACATTAAGTTGTGCAGCACCTGCCCTGCCCAGTGTGTTGCTCTGCACTAACAGTAAGCTGACTTAAAGAACGACACTGAAAACCAATTTGTCTGTGTGGAAATGTTTTCAGGTCACATAAAACTTAGAGAATAAAAGTTTGAAATCCAGTAAACTGGCCCCAGGAAGAGTAGCTGATTCAGCATGCTGCTGATGCTAATGGAGTGCTCAATAAACATAAACATTGTTAACAGTTTTAAAACTTCATTTGGAAAGCTGCTAGCTGGCTGAACAGCTATGTTACACATAGTCAATGAGATCATGTATTTACTGGTTGTTGAATAAAGGAAAATATTTAATATGGTAAAAAAATAGTCACCATTATAACATAATTGAAATGCATTACACAGAAACACAAGCACCAATTACTATGGGCATTTTCAGGGGCCCCATAAAGAGGGGAAAAGTTATGACAATTCTAAGGGCCCCTGACAGACAGGGGGCCCTCCGCAATTTATTATTATTTTTTTATTATTTTCATAGAAATAAAAAAAATAATAATTGGGGCCCTGTCAATTACAAAATTAATCATATTGTGTTTTCTAAAATAGTTTTTAGTAGTAAAAATAAAATGTTTCCCCTCCCAGACCAAAAAGCAGACATCCATATTTGCACTGAACCCCCATGGATCTGCATGAAGTGGTTTGTTCCTGCTTGGAGCGCTTGACGGTGTTCAGCAGCAGTCAGTGGAAGACGAGAACGACTGTGGCTGTTACTATGCCGCCAAGACAAATAATAAAGTCAGGTTTTAAAAAAAATTAGAGAAACAGAGAGAGAAAAAGACAAGAGTGTTTATTTATAACCCAGTTTTTCTCCAAGAGAGGTGGGTAGACTGTGTGAGAATATCAACCATTTAGCATAATTAGCTCAGCTTCAGACTGCTGTTTGCCTCCATTTCTCTAGCATTCTATGAACGAAGGAAACAAATTACCAACATATCCATATATTTAACTTGTACCTGTACCTCTTACCACACTTAACAACAGATGAGTCAGTCAGCAGCAGCTCTAACCCACGTCCCTCCTGACCTGCCCTCTCCTAAGTGAAAATAAAAAATATTTTTTTTTACATATTTGTTAAAACTGTCATTATATTGTGACAGTATGGTATAGAAATAATCTGTGAAAAATTTATTTCATCTGCTTTCTCCCAGTACTATCTAGAAACAACCAATCAGTGGCAGGAGAGTTTTAGTGCCGTCAATCACAGTCTCCTCTGGCTGCTCCCTTCCTCTCCTTGCTCTGTGCTATGCTGTAGCTAGCAATACGATAAGTTGTTTCTCCACCATTAGCACATTTAGTAGTGAGTGACTGAAGTTGACTGACAGCACTAAGCCCCTCCTCCTGGTTCTGATTGGTTGTTTTGGGTCAGAACGTTGCATTACTTTAACCAGTAATAGTAGTTCAGGGAGGAGATGGAGGAGATTGATTGTTCTCACAGATTATCTGTCTCATAACAAACATACACAATATGGTGCCAGCTTTAACAAATGTGGAGAAAACATATCTTTTTATTAAAGTTATGTACTGCAGCTAGAATAAAATGCAACAGCATAGCATTTTTTGAGAAGTCTGGATTGCTTCATGTATATTTTGCATGTTGCCTGTGAGGGAGAGAGATATTTCAGTAATCTAAAACTAATAAAATTTTATCAACCTACTTGCTTACTGTATGTGGACTGTTGGATGTAAAATTCACAAGCCGTAAATATTGTGCTAGTATCAGAATTGAACCAAAGAAAGCAAGGCCGTTGCAAGTCTTTAAAATTGTGATGCTTTTGATAGGTCAGATAGACTCAAGAAATTGTAACAGCAGCTGCGCAGGGGGGGCAATTTCATTTTTTGTCAGGTGGCCCAAGATTCCTGGCAGCGCCCCTGGATGCACCAATCTGATATCAATATCTGCACTGGTTCTAATTCTATGCTTTGTGCTCTGAACAACGTCATGCTTTATTATTTAGTTTACGCTATATTTAGAATCCCTAATTAAATTTTCTGAACCATTTGAAAGAAGGTTTGCTGCAGTTTATTTTTTGCATGTTTGCCCAAGACATTCAGTCTATTATTTTTGTCGTTTTCAGTTTTTTTATTATTTAATTTTCATTGGTTTTTATATTCCTAGTTGCACTGATTGAACAAATTAAAGTTCTGTTGATTTACATGACCAAGCTTGTGAAACTATTGGTGTATTTAAGTGTGCTGTTGTGGTGCATAGTTATCAAATACATTTCTAATTAAGTACATTAATGTCTGTGTTTAAAAAAAAAAAAAAAAAAGAAACATTTTAAGTCAATTCAACACTGTTTCTTTTTGTATTGAATTGGTATCAGTTGACACTTAATCTTAGATATCAGTACTGGAAGTGAAAAAAGTGGATCAGTGCATTCCTACTCATTACAAACACAAACGTCAGTGTACTTACAATGTTTTACATAATGCCTTCCTGAATCCTCTCTGTGATAAAAAGTGAAAAAATTCAAGGTGTGTTAAAACATTTTCAAGGTTTTGATACCAGTAATGTTTGAGGTTGTTGGAAAAATCTGCTGCAGGAACTAAAAGCTTGAATCCATCACAGTGAAAAGTTACTTTTTTATTGGCACGTTGGTGAACAGACTATTGTGGAAGATCGAAACATTGAAGCTATGGGAATGACAGAAGAAACTTTCACTTCACCTCTTCTTTCTTTCCTCTCACATCTTCATCTGCTTCGTTCTTTCACATTTTTCTCCTCCTGCAAAGAAATGAGAACAAAATGGGAGACAGACATGCTTTGATTGTCTGAATCTCGGTAATTTCTTGGATTTAAGTGAGGCCAGGTTGGAAAGTGTCCAGCAAAACTCTTAAAATGTTGGCAGAAGATAAAGCACACAAGGGACATTTGTCTCAAAAACTCTGTGTTTTTTCTTTCAGGTCTTTTCTTTTGTTAACAGCGATTGTCCCCAGCATATGAGATTTTAATTTCATTTGGGTCTTTTATCCATTTATGTGTGTGTAAGTGAATCAAACTGTGCTACAACAGAGCTCTCTCCTTAGACGAAAAGTCACCATTCCCGGTTTCAAGAACATTCATTTATACTTTTATCAGAAAAACTAAACGCAATTTATTTCGAATCGGGATCACAACAACAAAGCTTGCAGGATATGATGTAGCTGTCTGACAGTTTATGTTTGGGGTAAATACTGATAAAGCGAGCTGCTGTAGGATTTAAACAGAAGTATTACTATTATTTATGTGTTTCCAGCACAATTTAAACTGCTGATTTATATTTGCAAACAAGCAAAATTTTATTTGAATCCTTCCCAAAATACACAATTGGGTTTTTGAATAAAAATAATTTTGCAAGAAAAAACAAAAAACAGAACTTACAGAAAGACAAAAATGAGAAAACACTTTGAACTTTCAATTAATATATTTATTTATCTGCTTAATCTATTGGGGAAGTGCGGATATTGGTGTCTATTTCCCGAGGTGGTGTACATCATGTTGTCAGGCCACACAAGACAAACAACCAATCACAAACACTCTCACATTTATGGGTAATTTAGAATTGCTCATTTATCCTAACGTGTGTTTATTTGAGGTGGGAGGAAGTCAGAGCACACCCCAGAAAGCCTTGACTCTACTCCACACAGATGAGCTTCAGCTGGGACTGAAACCCAAGATCTTTTCTTCATGGCAACAGGGCCAACAACCGTGGAACGCATGCTGCAGGTCAGGAGCTGCATGGAATGCATCAATCGATGCATCGGAACATGAATCCCTTCAGCTGTGCCTTCCTGGATCTCTATCTACAAAATAAAACCACTCTTGGCATGACACACTGAAGAAATAATGCAAGGTGCAGAGTGTGTTTCTGAGGAAGGTGAGTCAGATAACAGAAGGCTCTGATTTAAATTTAAGGTGTAGAATATTCCTCAAAGTTCAGATTGTCGCAGAAAAGCTCCCAGTATTGTATTGCAATTTTATGCAATGAAGCATTTACAGGGTGTTGGGCATTTTTCCACCACACAAAACATTTCTTACATGTGTCAAACATTTGGAAAAACCCAAGGAGGATGAATATTTTGTAAACCACTTTTTTTGGTGTGTATCTTCCATGGTGTGTATCTGTTGTCATAACAATCTCAAACTTTAAAAGATTACAGCAGACCCAACTTGTGACATTTCATAATTTCATGTTATTGAACTATGTATACACTTTCTAACAAACATAAATATTTCTTAGATATTTATGAAGCATATTTTTGACTGTCAGTTTGAATGCATTATTTTGGCTCCTACAATTCACAATTTTCTTCTTCATAAAACGTTGATAGTGAACACATTCATCATTTGTAACCATGGAGAATAATCTACCAGCATTTCAAGGCTTTGTCTTCCAAAGCAGCTATGCAACTTTCCATCCTACTCACTTGTATTCTAAGGGGAAAAACAAATAATGCATTGGATTGTGGCCACTGAGGGTTCTGCCTTCCAAGACTCATCAGTCTGTCCTATTATTCAAGCAGCTGTAGTAATCTTGTGCTTTAAGCCTACCTTTGTTTACAGGTTTGACTTCCTGCCAGGGAGGAATTACACACAGCATCTGTGTACCTCTGTAGAAGTTTGATAAAATGTATTTTCAGTTTCTTTACCCAAAGTGAATGTTTGCAATGCATCTTATAAAAAAAATTGAAACAATATCCAAAAATCAAATCTTAGTCAACAAAATTATGCACCTGGAACCAGTCAGCAAAATCTTTTCATACCTGTGCATTTTGTTGACTACTTTCTCCTTTTATCTTACCCTTCAAACTTTGTTAATATTTATGCCATAAAGTTCTTTGGAAAGATCAGCTTGACAAGTGTGTTTATGAAAAAAATAAGGTTGTAAATTAAACTGTCTACCCCCAATGTCTCCAGAATAGTTTAGCAAAGTCTTTTTTAGAAGTGTCAAAGCTGAAAAGATAAGACTTTAAAAGAAATAAATCTTAGACTGACAGCAGCAACAGATGCCTAAGGGTCAAAGAGATAACTCTGTGTAAGTTAAGAAAACAGTTTGGCTCCGTTTGGGACACAGTTTCATTCCAGTTTCATCACAAATCATGGAAGGAGATGCAACACTTAGACATACCTCTTTCCCCCAATATGATCATGTTCAGTATTTTGATTTCTGAAAAAAACAACAACAGACAGCTAAAATTAATTCTATGCTTTTAAAGCCTTAATGTATTCTCATATGAACCCCCAAAAATTAATACAAAACACTTTTATTATTAAAGTTTACACTTAAGTATATCAGTAGTTCAAGTCAGTTAAAATTAGTTCAATGCCTGACCACTTGGAGTCACAAACAGAGAAGGGGATTTAAATTCCCAGACATTCAGTTGATCTTTAAAAATGGAAAAAAAAAATACAAAGAATTAGCAACATCATGGCAAAAGTGATGGTCCCGGCCTTGCTGCAGTTGAAAACTGCGAGTTCCACAACTTTGATCCAAACACGCAAGCACTATTCAAACTAACAGAGCATCAAAAGCAATATACACTTCAAAGCTATGACAGGACTGTATTTGTGAAATGAACGTTTTTCAATAAATCCAGATGAGCTGCGTAGACTTTTCACAAAGTATAAGAGTGTACTTAAATGTTTGACCAGTCTTTCAGAAGCACATTTGTAAGGCCAAACACTGATGTTGGACGAGAAGGTCTGGCTTGTAGTTTAAATCCTTGTGTGTCAGGACTTAATGCAGTCAAGTTAATTTCATCCACAGGAAGCTCAGTCATTCACATGTTCATGGTCCTTCCTTTCTGCTCTGGTGTGCGATCATGTTGGAGACGGAAGAGGTCGCTCCCAAACTGTTCCTGAAACTAAACTGAAGCACTCAGAGTTCTTTTTATTAGAACTAACTGACCCTACTGGTGAAATATAATCTGCCACCATCATTCTCTATACACCAAACACTGCACTTAAAGTCAACCCAGTGCTGATTTCCTTGTATCTACCAAGTGTAGACTCATCCACTGGATTTTGTAGAGAGGCATGAAACAGAGGACACGTCTCGACTGGAGCTCTACTTTTGCCAATGTACTGTGTATTAATAACAATGAAATCTTTTGTAATTTTTGTCACCTAATAATAGACTACACTTGATTATATCGTACAGTTTATTTAATTGACGCTAACAATGTGACACTTCAGTCCAGAGTCTCACAACAGAACTTCATTTCATATCCATGACTTTAACAGAGATTTTCCTGGTGAGATATGTGATGTAAAGCTAAACCTGCATAACTAGCCAGAATGATTATCTTAACACAAAGTAATACAGTGTTTAACTGAAAGAAAATTTTTCATTTTTACGCCCTATAATCTTTCATATTTATGAAATGCTAAGACCAGATGCCATGAGCAGCAATGATTCAGTAGGTTAAGTTAATTTATGTGGCAGACAAATGCACTGAAACTGGACCCTCTCTCACTAGGTGTTGGCTTGACACTCCGGCAGGAACAAATCTCAAAACCAAACAACTCCGACAGAAGTTCAATACTTGTAAATACCAGTAACCAAGTGGTGAGTTGGAGAAAAATCTTATTATTGTTCATTTTCATTTATGCAAAAGATGTAAGCTCCTGTGCTAAGAATGAATTCACATCCTCTCACAAAGGGCAGCAAAACGCTGGAGATGCAGGCAGTGTTGAATGAGAGCTGTTTTTCTTGAGTACGCCATAACTACGCTTTTTATCATGATTGTACCTGAACCTTTCTGAGGGAGAAGTGAGTCATTTGCTGAGCTGTTTTGTAATGTGATGTTCATGAAGTTCAAAGATGTAAACGTTCAATCGTACTTGCTGCTCCCATTTGGAGCCAAAAATGGAAGTTGTTGCAAAAGTAATTATTACAATGTGAAGTTTTTGTTGTGCAAGGACTTCAGAACAACACAAATTGATGAGAAGTTTTATCTTATCCAAACAAACACAGTGGCTCTTTCTCTCTCTCTCTCTCTTTTTTTTTTTCAAAAATAATTTAGATTTTTTAATGATGATGTACCTCATATCCTTGTCCATATAAGCACTACTGTAATTTTGGAAAAGACTGTGAGCATCAGCTAACAGATGTGTATGTGCTTTTCTCTGAATGTACGTGGCATACAGATGAGCTTCAGATCCCTCATAAAGCAGAAATCAATAGGTCTCCGTCTGTATTCAGACTGCTGACAGACAGGTCTGCTTCAAAACAACCAAACATCACCTCCACTCCACATTCAGAGCACACAAATGCCTTTCTGACACCTGTGAAATACAGCGTAAAAGGAAGAGAGAGATACGGAAGGGCTAAAAGAGAAAATAAAGAGAGGAAAGAGGTGTACTTTTTCCATGATATTGAGCGATGAGTGTGATGGTGCAGAGGACAGGTCTGTTCCCCTTGTACAATAAAACAGCACAAAACAAAGATGCATACAGAGTTGAAAGTGGACATTTTGACATCTGCAAAGACAAGAAGAGACCTTTCAAGAAGGAGTCAGAAGAACAGAAGACAACAAAAAACACCGCCGCAAAAACACTTTCATTTGTGTTAGTGTGGGGCACAAGTTCAACCACAGCAGGTTCTAACGTTCACAAAGTAACAGGAAGGCAATGATAAAGTGATAGCATGGAGATTAGTATTAGCCGGTTACACAACACTTTTAGGAGCAGAGTTTTCATTGTTGCCTTCTCACCAGAAGGCTCTGCGAAGTTTTACTGATTAAAGTGAAAAGTGATCAGAAAGCTATTAAGAGTGCTGTTTTTAACAACAGACAAACTGAATACCACATACCAGCCTTGAGCTCATTCTCCAGGCACTTTTATATTTTCCTGCTTCTGCATCGTCTCAGTAGGAATTTGTTTTTCACGTTTGTATGTCTGTCCTGATGTGACTTTTACCAATGAACTACTTGAGGACAGAAGTAAAGTTTTACTGTTAAAATGGTACTGAAAGGCTGCAGATACCTGAGTATTTTGATCTGAGCTGTAATTGCCAGTATGCAGTTTAGATACAGATAGTGATTATCTACTTGTGTTGTTTAGCTGTGGCATTAGTAGCACTAGTTTGTGCTGAAAGGACAAACCACCACCAAAAGGAAACATACCAGACGCCAAAATTACACCCAGTCAGAGTTTTCCTCTATGAGAAATACATAATGGTCTCCAGTAAAGAGGATCTATTCACTTTTTGCAAATTTTTATTTTTTTTTAACTTATATTTGGTTCTCTACTGCTTTTAGAAACAGCCCAAGAGCTTAAAGAAAACACCTAGTCATTTTCTGGAAATGAGTTAACATTTCTTGGTGTCTGGAAAACAAGTCATTTCTAAAACCTCCTGATTATTTGGTCACAATCAGCAGGAACTTCCCCTTTACAGCAAGTTGAGCCCCTCATCTAGCAGAGCATCGTGAGCACATTTGTTTTTTTGGATTTACTGCTGTATGCGCGCTGCTAGAGAAGTTGTCATCAACATGTTCAAGTTGATGACAACTTGTTCAAGGAGGCACAATATGTCTCTTTTAAAATACAGACACAGTCAATAAATTTGAATATGTTCAGATGAGGCCCGTTTGTCAAATTAAAACTAAATTTGGAAAAACAGCCTTTCAACAGGTATTAAACATTTTTATTAAGCCCATATTTCTTTATTAAAGACGTGTTTAATAGTCTGAATCACCATTCTAATTTTAAGTGTAAAATTTTCATTACACGTAAGTGGAAAATCATGATTATTAAAAGAAATAAAGGTTTCTTAAACATCCATCTGTCTTAGTTATAAAGTGGCTGAAATAAATTTGCTTTTCAGAAATATTATACTTTATTGAATGGATTTGTATATATGTGTGTATGTATCAAGAACATACTGTTCTTCAAACCTATCTTTATTAAAATGGGTTTCATTGGTTTAATATGATTATATTAGCTATAAATGAAAAATCATCATAACTAAGGAATAAAGGCTTGAAAATCTCAACTTGTTAAATCACATTTAATCATTTCATATAATGTGCTTCACTTAGTGAATTGAGTTACTAAAATAAATTAACTTTTCAGTTATATCTCAAGCCATCCAGCCATTCATCAATCCATTCGTACAAAAATGTGGAAGTGCAGGTGGCTCTAAATCCCTTTTTTGTAACATACAAATAATTTAGAAGTGGAGTATTTTAAGCATTTTCACAGGTTAGTATTTGAATGTTTTCCCAATCCAGAGAAAAAAATAAATTTTGATAATGAGAAGGAAAAACAAAATGGAGTAGGCTGCAAAAAATAACTACATATGATATAATAATCTTTAATCTTAAAAACTGTTAACTAGCCATTTACTTTTGGAGAACTTTTACACCGCAGCAATTTCGTCTGCTTATGATGTGCAAGAGTTTTTTCCTCAAACTGTTTCCTTCACTTGAAGAAAACTCATCTGAACTCTGCAGCAAACCAAACAAGCAAACTCTGGTCTGCCTGAAAATGAGGTTGTTGTTTCACTATAGTGAGAAAGAAAACCACAATGTACAAAACCAAAGACAGAAAGGGAAAAAAAAAAAAAAAGAGATGCTGATAGTGCACTACCTCCGATATGGCAAGATATATTAACATTTAATAGCCAGAATTGATCCGTAAATCAATTTTTTCTCCACAGCAATTAACATTTCAGATTTTCAGACTGGCATTATACCCGTGGTGTGTGGTGAGGTCCATGTCTGGTGAGGCACTGACTCATCCGCAGTCAGATGCACAAACCCAAGATCCAAAATAAAAACTTAAGTTTCCATATTCAACATTATTTGGAGAGTCTGAATTATGCTTTAATCAATTGTGTTATGTTTGACAAAACAACAGCAAGAAAAACAAGAATATTTGATATAAGGTCAAATTATATTTTTTGGAATTTGTTTATACTTTTATTTTTTTTGCCTAATTTATTTATTTTTTAGCTTTCTTTTTTGTTACAATTTAAAATTGTGTATGAACCTTCATAAATATATGTCATATTTTTGTAAAACCTGTCCTTTTTGGTCTCTCATTTTCCTCTCATTTTTAAGTCAAGCTGCTTCAAGGAGGACAGTCACATTCTGACTGTATTTTTTTATTTTTTGTAGGTTTTTGATTATTTTCCAACGTATAGAAGAAGAGCACCTGTTGCACATCGTGTCTATGCGGCTCAGCATCACCCCCTATCAGTGTGGCACGGTACTTACATTAAAACAAATGACAGAATTGTCATGTGGATATATTAATTTTCTCTTATCATTGTTAGTACCTATGTTACTTGTTACATTGACAGTTGAGGCAGTCCCACCTGTCAACAATGATTACTAAAGCTATATCAAACATCCTTCCTTGGACAAATTTCATATTTTCCATTATTTTTTACTGGATTTGGAGTTTCACTGGAAGGGAGTCTTAATTCAAATATCAATCACTAAAATGGGAAGTAGATATAGTTCCATTTTTGATTGAACGCTATACTCATATTGAACTGATTAGATCAATATTAGTATAAATGTGTCAGTAAAGTAACACTATGCAATATGTCTATATTGATCTACATGTATCAGTAATTTATCAAGTACAAGCACAAATTGTGTGCAGTGCTGTTGAGAAGGTCAGAGAGCTGTCAATATTAAAATGTTTCTCTCAGGGGGAGGCAAGAAATCAATGCCAACAATCTGCCCTTTCTATGTGAACAGTTGATAAGTTACATCCGTAACCGGTGTAGGGAAGATGCCTTTGAGGGTCATTAAATTTTTTTCTCACTGTACAGAAATCATTAGTATTCTCAAACAGTTTATGTGATATCACATAAAAGGTTTGAAGGTGTCTCAGAAATTAAATAATTGCCCTAAATCCTTTTAACTTTTTTTTTTCTCACATTATAACCACAAACTTTGGTGCATTTTATTGGGAATTATCATGGTAGACTAACGCAAAGTAACATGACATTTTTATTTACATTTTTTTTTTTAGCAAAAAAACAAAATCTGTTTCAATCTTTTTTTCAACATGCAAACTAAACTTCATTAAGCTAAATGCTTAATGAAAGCATAACAAAAAAAATATAAAAACTAAAAATGTATCTAAAGTGATCAACATTTTATCCGGGAATTGAAAGGCCTGCAGATGACTAAATTCTGAATAACAGCATAAGTTTACAATGATTGAGGACTGTGATTAAAAAAAACAACAACAATAGTGTAAGGCACAACTAATACAGTCATATTCAATAAATTATGACATGTGTCTTTACAAAACACATGTAAAGAAGTCAGACAGTGACAGAACCCATAATCTGACCACTTGCATCCACAGGCTGTTTCTGCACATAAATGGATCTGCCAGCACTACAGACGGACAGGCATGCTTGGATGATTTATTTATTTATTTTCTTAGTTTTTTTTGGAGGACATAGAGGGATTGGCATGGAATAACCAAATGAATTCCTTGAAGCAAGAAGGAAAATGTGTTTTTGCAAGTCAATATTTTTAGTAAACATTGAGCCAGGTCTAACTTTTTTTCACATATATTGCACATTTATTTATATTGTGTCATCTTGTGAATATTGTTAAACAGGAATAGTTTCCACTAACTTCATTGCACCATCGGTGTATGTAAACTAAACTAAATCATTTCACAAGATGGGTGAAAACATTAGAAAGCAGCACGCCACATAACAGCAGTTATTTCTTAAACCCATCAGACGGAGCGTGTTGGAATTAATCTGTGACTGTTTTAAATGTGAAGCGTAAAACATAAAACATTTACTTTATTCTCTTTAAGTGAGGAGGCTAATAGGGTTCCACACCATGAAGAATCTTTTATCAGTGATTGAACTACATGCACCTTAATAATTCAGGACGTATTTTACCAGCTGTAGATTTTTTTGAGTCTCACCTCCTTGAGATTATTACCCTGTAAATCATCTCTGTTTCGGCTTTTGCTCCTTCTTTACTTCAGGTTTTTCTCTGCTTTGTCAGCTTTGACTTATAAATCAGAGGGACGTTACTCGAGCTATTTAAGAGCGAGGTGTATAACTTTTTGTTCTCTTTCCAGCTTCAGTTACTGTTTTCTTGAGAAATGTAATATGACAACTCTGTAACGATTATCCCTTTGATATGCAACTACGTAATCTAATGAAGATAAAGAATTATATAATAATTCTTTGTGTGAGTTCTGTAGTACATTGTTATGAAAAGCAAAAATAACTGATGTTAAAAGTAATTTTAATGAAATGAGCAACTTTTCATTTATGTCCTTTTCTATTTTTCTATGGTTGCTTTATGTTCACTGAAAACGCTAATCAGTGAGTTTTGGAAGAGAACTTTGAGTCATTTATATCAGGATTGTCACAACAACCTAAAACAGAAAAATAGGAAATAGGAAAATATGAAACAGACATAGTACACAGCCTGTCTACACAATGTATTGTGGTGAAGCACCACACATTTCTCTCTGCAGAGCTGTCCCCTTAAAATCTTCAAGGACGAAATATGACATCTTCTTTACCCTTTTCAGGACTTTAAAAGCAAACATCAAGCTTAATGTGTTCTTAGCTTTCCCTCTTTGCTGCTTCTGTTCACTATTCATCTCCTTTTCTAAACCTTCCCTCCACTATTCTTTTCTGTCACCCCATGCTGCGGCCAATCCACGCCATACTGTATTCATTTAAAGTCCTGTTCATCAGTCCGGTTCTGGAAAATTGGTATCACTGCACTTCATTTCCTTTTCTTGGCTCTCTTTTACTCCTAGAGACTGTGTTAAATAATGTACTTTGCTGTTCTATTCGTAACTTTATGAGACATCATCCTACTCACATTTTGACAAGTAGGGGTTTCTTCCTATCGCACTCATTTTCTTCATTCATCAGCAGCTCAGAGTGTTCCTCCTCAGCCTCACCTGGCACCTGCTTATATGTCTTCTCACTTCCTGCCATCTTAGATTTCTTCACCAGCCTCTATTGTCAATCTTACCTTCCACATGGACTCCAGCCGACATTCTTCCTCCTTCAAAAAAGTAACAGAATTACCCATCAAGAGACAATTCTACTGGATTTAAGCTGGATTTATGACATCCTAAGAGCGCAGACACCAGATCTCGTCAGGATGAAATTGAAGAGCTAACACACAAAAAAGAAGTTTTTTCTTATTCAAATGCTAGCTTCTGTAAAGATTAGAGAAAGTTTTTGGATTAAAGTAGAAGTAGCTCAATGCTGATTTCAAACTGGAACATTCAGAAAGTGAAATACCTGGCTTCTCCTCATTCATTATTTTCATAGATTCTAATATAATCGGTGAAAGCTGTTTGATCATAATTTAATAAATTATATGCAGTCTGCGATAATGAGATGATATGAACATTGACTCAAAAGAGCATGGCTTGTTTTCAATGAATGACATTCATGTGCAATTTATATGCAATCTGGAGAATCATGGGAGTTGATTTCAATAATGCTCTGGCCTGGAAAAGTAAAATCTGAAGTGGTAAAATGGTATATTGTATGAAGAAAAGAAAGCCTCTGTCACATGCAAACGTTATTTAATCAACATGGCTTTATACTGATGTATTACTGGGCTTTATCCCTGCAACTACTTAACTCATTCTGACACCTTTCTTAACTTTAAATTCAGCCATTTAATTAATAAAACAAGAACATTAAGATTTTATTTCTCAATAAATAATGAAAATAACATTTATTTAGGCTGAATCCTTCGCGAACCTGTTGGCAAAAATACAAAACCTTATTCAAAAATAATTCATGAAGAAATAGATATAAAATAAATTCTGTTTGAGTGAAATTTCCCCGTTCCTTTTAAGTTGTACCTGAGGGTGAGAAGAGTCCCCCCACTAAAAACCAACCTCCCACCACTTACTGACATGAATATAAGAGATTACATATTAAATTGAGCTTTTCCTTTTGTGTCCCTACACTGACTCAGAGAAACAAAAACACACATTATTTTTTTAAACAGCAGGAGCCTGAATGTAACAAAATTATTCACAACTGTCTATCCTTAAAGGCCATTTATTTAAATATATATATTTATTAGTTATTAGTTTTACCTCTCACATCCAGTTCTTCCTAATGCATTAAGTGGAAGCAACACAGTTTACCCTGCAACAAAATACAACCTGGCATTTTTTTTGCTCTTAGATATATATACCCTCTTTCATTTCTGTCAAGGTTTTTATGTATCAGTAAAGAAATGAAACACCCAGATGCCCATGAGTTGGTGAAATTGACCAAATAAAACATCAAAATAAACATTTGACACACACCACTATGAAAAAGTCTTTGCCCCCATAAGGATTTATTTTGTTATTTATTTTTCACAAATCATAAAATATTTAACTTGTTAGAGGAAGAGAAAAACTGACCTGAAACTCTGTGAAAATATGATTTTCTGTTAACTTTGATCAACAAAATTATCTGACAAGGTGAAGTAGCAACACATCATTCTCCAATCTAAGGAAAATTACGAAAAGTTGATATACAAAGTCCCACATAAAGTCCCACATATTCTACAGACCTATTTCAATGTCAACCCATAGAGAGAGACATTATCTACCAATAGAAAAACATATTTCAGAGGTCAATCTTTGTAAGAATGACTGATCTACAAAAATTATTCCAAGAGTCAAAACCTGGTGGTGGTAGAGTGACGGTCTGGGGCAGTTTTGCTGCTTTAAGACCAGAATGATTTGATAAAACAATGAATTCTGCTACACAGCAAGACAATGGCCCAAAGCACACCAGGAAGTTCAACTCTGAACTGCTCAAACACATAAAAAAGTGCAGTGTTCTTTGACATGACTTTAAATTCAAATCAATAATACGTACTTATCCCAAAGGGAAACTAAATGTTGTTATAACTCATATCATCCAAGTCATGAATGGCGATGTTGTGGACAGGAAGGATCTCTGGTAGCAGTCAATCCTGCACTGAATCAAAAGAAGCTTCTGATTGAAGACTGAAGTAACTAACAGCCTTCTGACATTCATGACATGCTAACAGCTAAATATCTGGGCAACAGGGCTGATCTTTCACAGTAACTTATCTGTGAATCCACATCATTTGCTTTTGCTCGAGCAGTGTTGGGGCCAAAATTAAGATTGTTGTTCACCACTTCCTTGTTACAAGATATATCCATTCTAAAACTTTATACTAGTTAGATTAATGAGAGGCAGACATTGCCAAATGAGAAGGAGACTAGCTTTAGCATTACAGAGGTTATTGAAAAACACATCTTGGCTAGTCACCCACTGCACTTCTAGTTTGACAGAATTTACTGAAATCCAACATCACAACAAATATAAATATCAAACATAAAACATAAAAGCACAATAATATTGTTAAACATGTTTGTTACCAGTACTGTCTGGTCAGTTATAGATGCTGGCCTTTCGTTAATCAGGTCAGTAGCCTGTTGTGACACAGAAGTAGCTTCTGTTAGGTGTGTAATCGTCCTCATTTTGGCTCCAATGTTACCAAGTAAAGAAAGTCGGTCAGAGGGATGTTGGAATCATTAAATCCTTTCCCGTTATGATTGAGTGAGGAGATGGATGGAACGACCTCCCTCTCTCTCTTTGGCCCTGCTCTGTATCCATGAAGCCTCCTTTTCAGCTCCTCTGGGATCTAGAGTGGCTCGATTAAAACAACCTGAATCTTCATCATCCGCATCATTTCAGCACAAACAGGAAACACACTCATAACCTAATGGCACGGTATAAAAAAAAAGTGTGTTGTGTTGTTTACATAATTATAAGTGCTGCTGAAGGGCATCTATGTTTTTCACATTGTTCTTGTATTTGTCAAACATTAAAATGACTTTCTAAACAAAATGACTGGTCCTCCTTATAAAACTCGCCATAAGAAAAAAAAAGTTTGTTCTATGTTAAATTAAAGTTTGTCTACAACGAACGCAAGCTGCATATTTGGTGAAGCAATACCACATATACAATATCGGAAAAAATATAAAAACAAACAAGATTCAGGTTTTGCTTGAGGCAGCGCAAACTCAGTCATGATGCAAATACATAGTTCTTGGGGGAAATTATTATTCTTCCTATATTGTGTGATTGTCACAAAGTCATGTATAATGCATTGTGATTTGTTCGGTCGCAGCAAGAGCAAACATATGTAGTGACGGTGTATGGAGGGATGCAATAAGAGCAAGCTGAGGGGAAGCCGTTTCGACGAAGCGGCTCTGTTTGTCCGTTGGTTGTGTGCAACACAAAAGGTGAAGAAAATATTGGGGACATTTGGACCAGAAAGCAAAAACAAAGAGAAATTCTAGAAGGATAATCAACAAAAACATTCAGAATTTGAAGGGATGAATATCAATGTTTTTTCTCTCTTTTTTTTTATTTCATGGATAAGAGCATCTTAAAAACAGTGGCTTTCGTTGGGGTATTCTGGTTCTGCTGCAGTGTCTATCAGAGGTGGTACAGAGAACAAAATTGAGGCCCGTTTGCAAAAAGAAAAGAAGCAGATTTTTCTAAACGTTTCCCAGCATCTCAGGCCATAATTTCATCCTGTCTCCTGATGCCTCTGCATAAGATCTTCAGTCAGTCGTTTCTACAAGAGGAAAGCAAGTTAGGCCAGAGATGTCAGGCCTTCAGGACAACCAGCAGCAATGCATTTGCTTCGCAGAGAAATGACAGGATTTCTCCCAAAACAACACAACATCCGCCTCCTCTGAATACCGAAAAACCTGAAGGCAACCACGTTAATTACAACCCCTGGGTGTTGTCTGTCAGGTGATAATACTGTAAACTAACAACAATCTGGATACAAAGGGAGGAAGGTAAAAACGGCTGGGAGAGCAAAACAACACAATGAATGCAGCAGTTGCTCTCATTTAAAACATAATTTGAAGAGTGTTTTACTGGTGGGTTCATTAGGGTATTCCAGTGTTGATGGTGAGACTGATTGAGCTAAAGGTGATCTGGGAAGAAAAGCTGTCAGAGGCTGCAAAAGATATCAAACTGGAACTGAGCATCCAGTTTATATTTGTAATTTTTTAAACACCAAAGTAAAACGTACATTCAAATGAACAGCATTAGTCGATCACTTAACACCCTAGTAAAATCCATAAACTTTGTTGTGATGTGACCAAATTTACAAAGTTCAACAGGTGAATGAGCATTTTCACGTTTTGCTCACGAACTAAAATATTATATTTAAACTACGAGATTAGTTCTAATGTTTCATAATCAATCAGTTTCTTGTCCAAACCATTCTTTTTGAATAAATATTTTAAAAAGACATGTTTCTTTCATATATAAGTAAATATTGAATGTGTTGTTGCAGAACATAAAACTCCAAAGATTTGTGGGATATTATGTAAAATATAGAAGATTGACATCATTGTAAGAGGTTTGTTTTCAGGTAAGTGAACGATAGTAGATTAGAACTCAGCTTGATTTTCTAACACAAAGAATCTATGAAGGATATGGCAGCCAACACAGTTCAGACATATATGATATCCATTGGTCCTGAGAGGGCAGTTTTCAATTTTCAGCAGGTTGATTTCCATTTTCCATTACTTCTGTGAGCTGAAGTAAAATTCTACAAAGGAAATGAAGAAAATGAAAAACATATTTGATTGTGCAGATTGATGTGAGCCCCTGATGACGGGCCAAGGTCACAAAAGAACTCCCAGAGTGAGGTCTATTTTATTCACAAGGATAAGAAAAGTCAATGACAGGGTGATGAGGTGACTCTGGGTCAGCCAACGGGCGAACATCAGGGACAAAAGTGGCAACATATGTGAACTGTCAAAAAACTAATTTGACTATTGAATAGAAGCTGAAAATAATGATTTTCCCACTGTGGGGTAAAAGAGGTTTGAGTGTGAAAGTCCATATTGCTGTGGATGAAGCAGCGATGCACACAAAGTGTGTTTGCAGTTGCTGTTCTCCACCAGAAAAAGCTCATTCTCAGTTCCAACCTTTCATCTTTCATTTTATTTCCCCCTTTCTTCTGAGATGTCACCTGCAGAGCTACATGCTAACACTCACACGCAAAAGAGGTGCATTTTCAACCCTAATTTTCTTGTCATTATGGAAAGGTTTCATGCAGCGCTTTTCCCCCTGAGGAAGCTGTAAAAGAACCTGGGAGCTAATTTAAGCCAGATCCTGCTGGCAGCAGATTCTGCAACACCTCTGCAGGCGAGGTGCTTTGTTTGTATCTGTTAGTTTTTACACCTAAGCACAAATTACACACGTTGCTGAAAAGAAACTTGTCAAAAAATTGCCTAAAGGCGTCATAGCAAATTAGAGACTCTTATCATTTTATTTACATTGCATGTGAATTATCACCATGAAACATGCAATTATGTGGCGATAAAACATAAACATAATTTGACTAACTTGTGATTTTATTAAGTGGAACATGTGAATGAGTGAATGATTAGTGTAAAAGTGTTTCATAATGCAGCTATCATTCCTTCATCCATGCATTTTCGGTGCCTGTCTCATCCTCTTGAGTTTTTTGGGGGGGTTGGTCTTGAGCTTATCATCATAGACAGAAATGAATCAACTCCAGCTAAATGAAAGACAACAAAAACAGTTCAAGGTCTGATAGGAAGCAATTTTCCAACGACACAAAACATCAAATTTCTCTGCTCATTAACTTATCAACTTTATAAGATTAAAGCTAAACTGACAATCAACACAGATCAGTTATTTTAAGCAAATTCAAGCAAAGCCGATCAGTGAAAATTATATATTTTTAAAATTTTTCCCTTTAAACCTTTCCGTAGAACTGAATCAGATGTGCAGCAGCTGTCAGTGTCACTCCAAACGTACATCAGCAGAATACATATGTCAGACACAGTAACCCTCACATATTACTTATCACATGGCAGAAGTGTGAACTGCTGCAGTCACTTTAACAAGCACCCATTGCTTGACCTTTATATATAAACTCCCGCCAGTCACTTTTTTAGAGACACCTAACTCGTACCAAGACCTTTTTTTCCCTTCAGGACTGCCTTTATTCTTTGTGGCAAAGATTTAACAAGGTGTTTGAAACATCCTCTGAGATTTTGGTCCACAATGACATAATAGCATCACACGCAACAGATTTAACAAGGCACTTACGTCAATACCAATGCTCTTTCTTCCCCTTTCTGATGTTAGGTTTAGTCTTCAGCAAGTCTTCTTGACCACATCTAGAAGCTTAAATGCAGTGAGCTTAAGAAATGTGATTGGCTGATTCACTATTTGTGTTAGCAAGAAATTATACAGGTCTACACCGTGTCCCAAATTATTATGCAAGTGATGTTTTCTCAGATTTTCTTAAATGGTCAATGCAATAATTTTCAAGTCATGAACTATTACAGTATAAATCAAATTTTACTGAACAAAGCTCCCCATGAGAACAGTATTTTTTTTTT
>CAEFZY010059939.1:0-38141 GCA_903066815.1 Brachyrhaphis roseni | reverse complement strand
GCTGTCTCCCTCAGATCTATACACTGCAGCGTCACTTACGTGCTGCGTCTGTAATGCTGGTTCCTTAAAGGAGCAGCGACGTTATTTTCTGTCTACAGACTTTTAATCAACTATTTATTCCTATTTATGTTAGATTTTAACATGGGTTACATTTTTTATTCTTAGGTTCCCTTTTCTCCTTAGTTTTTATTCTTTTCATTTTTACTTATTAGGCTAGTTGAAGCTTAGGTGAAGAATTTTCTTTTTTTTTTTTTTCCAAACGTTTTTTTAACTGGAAGTTAAAGTAATTTGTTAATAAATTCTTGTATTTGGGAGAGAATTTGTTTGTATTCATTTTGCAAGTGTGTAGAGCTTGCTGTTTTTGAACACCACTGCACAAATTACCTCCTTCATCTATTGTTCTACTGTCCCACATCTCACCTGCCAGGAATTTATAAGACAATAACTGATAGAGGCTGAGAATGGCTAACATTTTTTTGTTAATCTGGTAGTCCCCCGACTCTTTTTGATTAAAATTATTTACTTTGTTAATAATTTCAATGAATAATAGTTATCCATAGCCAAACCAGCCAACTGTTTGGCATTTGATTTAAATCTCATGCTCCTGTTTAATTTCTGAACAGTTTTTTTTTTCTTTTTGTTTTGAAGACTCTTGGTCATATTGTCTGTAACCTGGATAGTGATTATGTTTTTGAAGAGCTTATGCTTCATATTAAATACTTTTACCCCATTTCAGAGAATTATCACTGCATTTTTACAATGTGAAAATATCCAGAAGTGCATAAAGAAGTGTGCTTTTCAAGCAGTAGGTCATTTATGCCACAAGGCTGGATTGGAGAGTTTTCATAGGTCGGCTCTCCTGAGAAAGACATTTCCCAACTGCCCAAACAAAGATATATAGGTTAGGCCCTGAACTAAGATAGGTCCTGCTAAGCGTTAGTGCCATTGCTCTCAGTTAGATGGAAGAAAGGGGCCTGAAAGTCATATGTCAGGTTAAAATCTAAGGTCACTACAGTCAAACAAATGCTAGAGAAACGCAGGAAGAGGGACGTTTGAAGGGAACAAGTGGGAAAGCAATCAGCTACTTGCCTGGTTTTAAAAGACAAGAAGACAAAAAAAAAAGACAGATTATGCTATTTTCTATAAGAATGACTTTATAGAATTATTGTACAATGTTTTGCAAGCCTTTCTACCCCTTCACCTTTTTTTTTTTTTTTTTTTTTTTACATTTTGTTACATTGTAACACAAACATTTATTTAATTGGGATTTTGAAAGAAAAAACAAAAATAGAGAAACAAGTCGTCTGAAAAGCGTTAGGTGCATTTGTCTTAAAAACCTTAAAAATTCAGCTATTCATTGATTGGACCAGAGGTTTACAAGTGAACATTAGTGAACAAACAACATCATGAAGATAAAGCAACTTAAAAGTCAGTTCACAGGTGATAAAGTGGAGAATGTTGACATTGTTAGATTTTAAAACAATAAGAGCTCTGTGGTTAATTTGGAGGAGCTGCAGATATTCACAGCTCAGGTAGGAAAATCTGTTGACATGAAAACTATTTGTCTAGTTAATGGAAGAGCTCTGGTCTTCCATTAACTTTCTTGAAGAAAAAAAACAAACATTTTGGCCTACATATTAAAATTTAGAAAAATTACACTGGACTTCACCTTTACTAACACATTATTGCCATTGTAAACCATGATGCTAGCAGCATAATAGTGTGGGGAAGCTATACTCAGTTATTAAAATGGCCAAGTCAAAATCAAGTCCTAATTTGGATTGAGAATCTATAATGTGACTTAAAATCTTTTTATAGAGGATCCAGAAGTCCAATATTTTCCTGTGCAGATCTATACTGGCATTTAAACCACTGTGGTAATAGATCTGTTAAATAAGCTTTGTTTTTGTGATGGGCTTGTATTTTGACACTGCTCCTTTCTCTGTTGGGGGCAAGAAAATAGAGCAAACTGAATGTTGCATTTATACTAATGCTCTCATGAATAAACAAATGTGCATCTTCTCTACTTCCCTTTTCATTCCCAATAAATGTCTTCTACAGTGCATTCCACCATCAATCACAGTCAGTGTATTTGTGACTCATCTATTCATGCAAATTTTGGTAGCTATTAAAAAGAGTTGCAGTTAGCATGAATAAATTTATGCTTTAGTCACACCTCTGCTGTATAGAAAAATGAACCTTCTTTAAATACAACAGGAATGTCACTCAGTTTGACATTTGCACAAGTATACCCCGAAGAGTAACACTCAGTCACATCACAAAGTGTCGTTTTCTCCCTCTCCATCTACAGTTCAAATTTTTGTGTTAAGATTTATTGTGGAGCATCCTATCTGTGCTGTATCTATAATTTATGTCTTACAGGATCATCTCGGCATGCAGTAGAAAAGGCCACAGAGCTGATTTTCGTCTCAAATGCGATTTCTCGTTTTACCTTAGTGCAACTGTAACCACAGAGCAGACAAAAGCTGATTTGCAGAGGTCACTTTTATCTGTATCCTCGTAACAGGGCTGTTAGATGTTTTTTGTTTTCTAGTTTGAACATCGGAAGCTGATAGCTGATTAAAATTAACAAGGTTAAAATGTTGCAAGTGGTAATATCTAGTAATGTAAAAAAAAAATGGACAGACATAAAAACCATTAATTTCAAATTTAATAAAAATGTACTAAAATAATTTGAAAACAATAAAAAGGGTCAAAATGAAAGATTGCATTTTGTTTTACATCTAATGTAGCTATTTAAGAAAGTCCTTGCCATTTAGATTTCTTTCCATTAGCTTTTTTGTCAAACGTCTCAAATTATCAAACAATTTTCTATTTGATTTTTTTTAAGGAGAATCCAAACTAACCTTGCCCAAATGTGATTGCTTCCTACATCTATAAGAACAACATCAACCACTTGTGATAACTGGCAATGAGTCTTTTAAATCACGATGGAAATAATTTGGGCACTCTGTTTTGCAAATTTGTTTCAATTCAACCACGCTGAAGGATTATTCAGCATAAAACACCTGTTTAGCACCAAACCACAACATCTCTATCACATTCAACGCTGGGCCACAACAAAGCTATTTTTTCTTTTCTTTACTATTCAGAGGTAGACTTGCTGTCTCTGGATTATTGTCCTGCTGTATAACCCAACTAAACTTGAGCTTAAGGCCACAAACTAATTCTCCTTTTGTGTTTTCTACTGGAGTCAACAACGTGTGAGTCCATGAATTACAGGAAGTCATCCAGGTCCTGAAATTGCAGAGCAACACTAGACCATGACACTACCACAATGTCCTTTTTCTAAAATGCTGTGTGACTTTCTCTCTTGATATCACAAAAAGTACATCTTCCAAAAAATGTCTCTCTAGTCCTCAGAATACTAAAACTACAAGTGTTGGGAAATCATCAAGATCTGTATTTACAACTGTAAGATGAGCACTTATGTAATATTTAATTATCAGTGGCTTTAGCCTTCTCTCCTACCCATGGAAGTCATTTTTGCTCAGTCTCCCATTATTGTGTCACAAAATCTGACATTAATTGAGGCAAGTGCTTCAATTGTTGTTCTGGATTCCATTGTGACCTCCTGGATGAACTCTGACTAGCTATGGCTAGCCTACTACTCCTGGAAATGTCGACCTCTCTTTCATACCTTTCATAGCCACAGTGAGAGATGATGGCTCTCACTGTGGCTTGATGGGGTTCCAAATCCTTAGATGTGGCTCTGATTGACCTCCTGTTTCTAATATGTTCCTTAATTCCTTCAAACTGGGGCGTGATGTGTTGCATTTTAAATGTTTTGGATGACTTTATGTTGTCAGACAGGTTCTGATTAAGTGATTTCTTTACAATCAAGTCTTGATGAGCCGAGGAAAATTGAACTTAACATTCCATGGTTAATCACAGTTAATTGAACAATTAACATGGTGGGAAATCACTTCATTACATGGGGTTGGGTTGGTTTGGATGTAGTTTTAGAGACTTGTTTTGAAGAAAACACTTAACTAAAAACTGCATTTTGTATTTACTCAGTGTTAATTAAAATGTATTGATCTGAAACCTCTAAAAGTAAGGGAGCAAATACTTTCTCACAGCAGTGTTTAATAAAAGACATGTAGATTTCAACAAAAAAAGAAAGAAAAAAACCCCACTGGCAAACAGATTGTTATGCATCATACACACAGGGGTGCACACGCACACAAACACACGCAAGCCACTGACATTTTATTGATTGAGGGATGCCCTTACAGTAATTGCCTAAAGTCAATCTGGCCAGACAAACTGTTTTCTTACTACATTAAAGGCAAACACAAGTTCTCCTTCAGTCACTCACTGTGAAGCATTAACTTCCAGTCCATTGACATTTTGATACAAACCAAAGTCCCTCAGATTTAAAAAAAGTATTTGTTTGCTGCCATTTGTCTTGTAATTTGCTATCAAGCTGTTGTTCTTCTGTTTTTGGTACTGAAGATAGGGAAGCTGGTCAGAGTCAGTTGGAAGATGGATGGAGCTAATTGCTCCCCAATCCAGAAAGAAAACCTGTTAGAGGCTACAAATGACTTGAGTCATGTTCAGATTGTCCAATAGCCACATTCCACATCACAATATAAATTGTTCTTGCTGGTCTTTGTCACCATGCCCTTCTAAAAATGCACGTGTATCGAAAAACAACAAAAGTAATCTATTCTGAAAGTTCAGTTTAGATATTAGAAAAGCCCACATTCATGAGAATTGTGGATGTGCAAACTTGGACTCAGCGTTTTGTCACATGACCCATTGTGACAAAACTGGTTTTCAGTGAAACCATAAGATTTTTGTTGTGAACCAGCTGCTTGTTTGCACGTCAGCAGTGATGAAAGCCTCAGACTTTTTGAAACCAGGTCTCCGACTAGAGGTTTTGAGGAACACCCCCACAGAGGTGTGAAGTACTCCACAGAAGGGTTGACGAAAGACTAAAATAAGAGCACCATATAGTGCCCTGGTATGACAATGACAGTGGATTCAAGGTATCTTCGCAGTCTCATCTAAACAGTATAAAAATATTGAAATGTTTCCCAAACAGCTTTCAGAAATACACAATTTCCATACAGCATTCTTAAGTGAACAGAGGCTCAGTTTCATTTAACAAAGTTAGACTAATTAAAGTTCTGTAAGTAGAGCTAGGCTATTAGTTGTTGGAATACCTTGTTCACATTAAACTACTTAGTTGCTGCACAAATCCTTTGACTTAAACCACCTTTCAATGTGTTCTATGCCTTCACAGATTTAAGCTACAACACTTACCCCTGGAGCAGTATAGGCAAGCCAACCTTATATGACATTAGTAAATAAAAGGTAATTTGAATTAAACTTAATCTAGCTATAACAGTGAAAAAACCCCATTTAGCTAAGGACAAAAAAATGCATCACTTAGTCATCCTAAAAACCCGAACTCAGCCATGCTGATTAGCGCCCCCATTAGAAAGCATTACATTTCACAACTCAATCATTTATATCAAACTGTGCACCGTTATGGGTCTTCACCCTCTATAGAAGCTGGCATCAGTATCCAGTTCTATGGAGCTGCAGTGATGAAAACAGATGTGTACAGATTAGTTAGAGCATCCCTTTAGGAGACCTCATTAATGTGAAGGATAACAGCAGTGTCCATTTGAATATATGACTGGTACTTTACCTTACAGCTCATATTTGGTTTTATGCTGTAAAATGTTTCCATGTTTGATCAGCCTGTTGAAACCAGCATTACTACACATCCTCAGAGAATTTTTAAATTGATTTAGGCATTTTTCTGGTATGCTGTGGAAAACAAAACAGGAGTTTGAGAAAGAATTTGTGTTTTAAGAATTTGTTCCACTTCCTATTTAAAAGTCAACTCACATGTCATTCGGTTGGTCTGTCTGTCCATCATGGGGCAACCCACCTTGGACTAAATCCAGAAAAACAATGATTACGCATTCGCTTTCATTTTGTTACATCTGGCTGGCTTAGAATTATGTTGCTTTGTTTGTGTTATGTGCTGAGAATGTAATGATTCTGATGGGTTCTTAATGGTGTTAGAATGAAGTATTAACAAGTACTCAACAAGTATTGTGTGTTTGTTATTTCCCAGTGTTTTTCCAAGTCAAAATGTCAAATCAGAACTGGAAGCCTTCAAAGGCTTGTGCAGGAAAGGGGTGTGTGTTAAAATTTTCTTACAGCAGCTTTATTTGTGGTTTTTCTTTCAGTAGCAAATGCCAGCATAAAGACTGGAGTAGAGGTTCCCTGTAGTTGAATTTTAAGAGTGATAGAGTTCCATAGCCGGAGACCTTGCACGGTCTTCGTAATTTCATATCATTTTAGCTTAATTTTAACTGCATTTTTTTATTTTCTCCCAATCTTTTTTAGTTTTTGTGAGTATTTTTTTCCTCCAAAATAGATTTCTCTGCACAAAGCACTTTACTTGCACCAGCCACTTCTAAAGTTGGGCCCAATCCTTCACCATCCAGCTATTGTTCGGTCCAGATTTCATGTTGAAAGCCTGACTGTAATAAATGTTAAAAATTCACACATTTTTAGACCGTCTTTATACTTTAAACTTGGGATAAAGAAGACAAAACTCTTGAAATTTGTATTTGTAAAGGAAGTGGGAGTTTTACAAAAAAAAAAGTGCTAAAATAAAGTGAAACACAGGTCGTGCAAGCTTTGATTTAACAGCTTAATTTTGATTTTCAATAGCATATTTTAATGGATTATAGTCAAACAGAGGTCAAGACATTAAAGGGTCATTGAGGTTTTGCTAATTTTTTGTTGTTTTGGTAGGCAGCATAAAGAACATTTCTCCTGTAAAAAAAGAATCACAGAGGAAATAGCTGGTGTTTCAGCAGGCATAGAAAAACAGAATGAAGAACAGAAAGAAAGTATTATATGATGCTGGTCGAGCATCTGGGAGCAGCCACCAACTCTGCCGTGACACAGCCAATCACCATATCCAATCTACAATATGCTGATTCTATCATAATAAAGAAAATTGGCTCAATCCCCAAGGAGAAGGGTCCTAATAGAAAATAATTCTGCCCTTGAAAACACTCCGGGCCTGTCTTTGATTAGATGATGCTATCTTTGTTTAGACTTGAGCATCTGGGACAGGACTATGTGTTCATATATTTAATTAAAATACCATTGGCTACACTGACAAAGGGTACTTATCTCATCAAAGTGTTCACCCCAGATTTTTTTTTTCTCTTAATTCAAAAGATTATCTTTGCTGATTGGCCATAGAGGTGGGATGGATGGGGGCAATATATGGAATCTATTAGTCCGTCTGGCATCCACCTTGACTGAGAGCCAGATTTCATCATGCCATCTGGATTGGAGACAAAACTGTTTCACCTTTATTGCTGCACATATTTTTCTAAATCATTCATCCAGAACGGGCTAACGACTTAGCTACATGTGTTTGTTAAAATGTTGCAGTGACACATTTTTTTGGTCAATTCCCTATAAGCTATGTTGGGTTTGCCACTACAATAAACCTAATCTTTAACTGAAGCATCATTCAGTATAAACTGTATTAACCAAGAAACATCTGTCAAAAAATGTGGTGAGTATATATTGTAGTTAATATATGAATTAGTAAATCTATTGTCATTTTTTCATCACTCAGGATTACCTTCAGAGTTTCTCAGCTAGATTATGTAACATGGCTTGTGAATGTTAATATTTCTAATGTTTGCTAAAGCTGGATTTAAGATTTTATCTTCTAACACCGCTCTGAAGTACTCAGTTTTATGCAGTTCAAATGAGCATGTTGATGTGTAGCATAATTTTTTTTGATAACTTAATGATTCTGTGATTCAAATGACAAGTTTGAATTTAGTGCACGTCTCCCTAGTAATATTAAATGACATAAATAGGAGTGAATACTAATTTGATTGATCTGCAATCAGAACTTTCAAGAAAAACCTTAGCTACTTTGTGCAAAAAAAAAGGATTGCGGCTTCTCCTGATTTACCAAGTTATAACAGCAAAAAAAAAAAACCTCCAACCTTGTTCACTTTTCTTTAAACTTCCACCTTAAAAACGGCTTCACAGGATATGCGACAAAATCTATTTCTTTAACGTTTATGCTGACTGACCATCCGGTATGCCTGATAGATGACCCTGATATCACCAACTTGAAATCAGTTTGGTTAAGGCAGCAGATTCTTTACAAACTGACTCTAAGCGACAGCTCCCACATCACTTATTCTGATGATATTTTGACAGATTTCTTTGACCATAGAAGCACTGCATGACTTATTTGAGGCTCCAAGATAAACCTACACTATTAGAAGGAGCGCAGCCCATTTAGTGAGTAACCAAAACAGACATATTCATAAAAAGTTATTAAAACTGAACCCAGTTATTGAAAGAATGGCCTTTCAATAACTGGGTCCTAACATTGGTCTAAAATTGTTTGGCCTTCAAGTCCATAATGAAAAGATGAACTTTTAATATGTAATGTACAAGGAAACTCATCATATGATTTTGTCATGAGATTCACCAAAAATAAATACACAAAAATACAGAATTAAATCAACTAAAAAACAAACAAACAAACTAAAAAATAAGTTGGATGTTTTTGATAATGGCTCCAAAGGAACTGATCGAACCAGCTCTTGAATATCCAATTAATTTGACTAATTTCAGTGGTAGATTCCAGCTAGTGGATAAATAAAAATGATGGAGCTTTTTCAAAAATTAACCCACAACCTCCAGTAAGCTGCAGCCTCCAGTAAGCTGCAGCCGTCGCATTGATTATAAGAAACATACCCCATACTATGACCTGCAGTAGTACAGAAATTCCCCAGACAGCCATTACAGCTTTCCCAGCAAGCGTTCTCCTTCTCCTGTGGCCTGTGTGCCTTGAAAACGATCTTCCAAATGAACTCGCAGAGGATTCTTGTGACTGTCATGTAATCTGTTTGCCCATGTCACAAGGGATACATTTACTTCTGTAACCAATATGACTAACTCACAAACAAGTAGGTTGAGAAATTTGGATTTACGACCGATGTTGTAGTTACAATTACTAGTCTTCTTGTTAAGTTCAAAAAGGAGGGTAGTAAGCACAAACAACCATGTTGTCAAAAAATTGAGGAGATTGCTTAATGCAAAATTAAATTAAATATTATTATTATTTTTTCCCCCAACAAAAAGTGTCCACCCTTATTACATCAGGTAGTGTGTTTTCTTTTAGTCCCGATTTCTTATTGTTCAGTTCCTTTCTTTAGTTCAATGTTCAAAATTTAAGTCAGTCAGTCAAGTCACTGTCAATTTCAATGGCCATGTGTTTCTTGAGATCCAAAATCTTATCTTACTCCAGTGCAAGGCAGGCAGCGGGTCCAGCAGTCCCATTTCTTGGGTCAAAACCTGCAGCTCAGTGTATCCAATCCAGGCCAGCGGTGGTGTGCAGCTGGACAATGTTCCAAGTTGAATGGGGTTCTTAAAAAAAACTTATATAGAGCTTAACTATTAAAGTCCAAAAGTATGCAGGAGCTATAAATCCCATTTAGCACCAAAAAATTTTAACTTTAAGCTAACTTGCGGAAAACATATCACACTGTATGTTAACCAGCATAAATTTGTAGGCTACATAGCAAAAAAAAAAGCAATACAGTGAAAATTATTCCAATATTCCAATGTAGCATATTTCTCCGATTGGTTTTATGTTTTTTTTTTTCCTTTCCTTGTTGGAAAATACAGAGCAGTAACGCCAGTGACGCCGGTTAGCATTAGCTTCATTTCAGGTTGTAAAAACATATCACAACACTCACCAGAGAAAATCATTGCTGAAACGGATTCACCTGCAAGGATCAGGTCACTTATCTCCTTTTCTGTCAACCACTACCGAAATTCATCAGAGTTTTTCATATAAATTGCTTTCTTTTCTCTCAGGTTGAAATAGCGCACCAAACGTGCTGCAGCTAGCTACGGTTTACGGTTTATAAAAAAATATTGATAAAGAATATATAAAGTCACAAAACACTGTACATTATCCATGCAATCATTTACTTACTAATAAACAGGTGGAAAATGAAATCATCTCCATAAATCTGCTCATATCAAAAGCGTCTTTCTGGATCAGAATTCCAACATCATTTTATTTCATTTTCCATACTTGGAATTTGGGGAGTAAAATACATTTGAGTAAAATATATAAAGCTCTATAAAAAAAACAAACAAAAAAAAAAACATCTTAATATTCATAGTTCTTTATAACCATCCCTTCTGAGTCCGGTATCCTAGTTACAACAGCACTCAGAGAGCTCAAGATTCCAAAGTGACAAATAGTGACAAAACGCGGCTCTGTCTTAAATCAATGCTATCGTGACTTAATAAAATGTGCTGGGACTGTCCAGTTGTTTCAATACCCATAGCTGGAGATGTCATCGATTTACCTTTCATTTGGGATTCTGCCAAGGACCCGGCTATTGATTTCACATGAATGGGTGAGATATGAAATGTGGCATTTTCTATCATCACATCTCAGATACTTACACACTGCTGCTCACGTGGGATGCAGGTGTTTCTCTGGCCTCAGATGCATGCAGATTACCGTCACACTGCCCACACGCACACATGCAGTACCTGGACACACATATTTACTGCTGCTGGTAATTACTTGTGGCGAGATGAGAAAAAAAGACATTGGTTTTCCAATATCGTTTCCTTAGCCAGACAGCTCACAAATGGAGCCTCATCCTTATCAGGACATCCTTGGTGCTTCTCTCCTTTTCTCTCTCAGTGTCAAACTGGTCATAAGCCCTTATGTGGAATTTTCCAGTAAAAATAAAATAGCTTAAAGAACACAAAAAACTGTGCATCATAAAATTAATTTGGTGCAAATCACAACAACATGCAGAAACGTGTATGAAAATGTGAAATTCCTGTTTGCTTTTGCAGAAGGTTGTTAGGCTTAAAATGTAAAAGAAGACATAAAATCAATTTTTAAACAAGTTTTTAAATGGATGACAATATATAACATTTCTAATACAGTAATGTTTATTATTGTATGAAAATAGTAGGCCTGGTAAAACATTAATTGTAGACAGCATGCCCAATTAGCATGACCCCAACCTTGGCTCATGGAATTTTAGTTCAATAAATTCATGTCAGTCATCTTAATCAATTTGTGTCAATCTCAAACTGAGTATTCTGTGGTTTGATGGCAAAATAAAATCCAGGTCGTCATGCAGCGTTGCTTCTCAGAGTTTCCGCTTGTTTTAAACCTTCAAATCAATGCTCAAACAAAAGGGATTGGTAGTATTTGGCGAGTACCTTTTCGTTTTGCTGAGTAATGAGATGCTGAAAGCTTCAGCAATCATTGCACCAACAATAAAAGAAATTCCCAGCTAGATAATTGTACTTCATTTAAATCTTAGATTAACAAATGAAATAATTTTTATGTTTCTTACTGATCATTCACAAAAGTCTCAGTTGCTGTGGAGAGTGCTGCAGTTTTCTTGATGCTGTGGTATATGAAGGATTAAGTTAGTTTACAGAATATTTGGGCGTCCGCTGCAGCAGGGCTCTGGGTAAGGCTTTACCCTTCACTGTCAGCAACAAGGACATCACCTTTCACAGGGATTGTCCGGTGAAACAGCTTGCAGCAGCAAGCTCTCGCAAGTGCTCCATCTATGGCATTCATAAAATGCTTTAAATCTTTCATTCAGATCTTTGTAAAGAGGAATAACACAAAAACAGGTCCTGGCGATCATCTAATATGGAAAGCATGTACTTGGAGGTCAAAAAGTAAATAATTTGCTTCTTTAATTTAATCGCAGAGCTGGTTCTTGTTAGAAGCACTCTTATTTTGATCAACTGTGTGAATAAGAGAATTCAGAATGCACTCCATTGAGTCAATGTTTTAACATGGCAGTGAAGATCTTTCTGGCAACCGCAGTATCCCCAGCCGATGCTCTTTCACAGACCGTTTTGTGCATCGTGAGCAAATTACTGGGCATCACCAAGGCCTGGGCCAGCTTATGAGCTTGTGTAAGAGCTCATTTATAAAATGAGAAGGGTGCCAGTGTCACATCTTCAACACAGTTCATGAACTCAGTCGGGTTTGCAAATGTCAGTCAAAGTGATGCCGCAGTGACGTCCAGAGCACTTTCTGTCCACCCAAGTCATGTCTGTAAGTATAGAGCCATGCTTACTGTAAGCATATGGATCGGAGAAAGTGCTGTGGCACACACTCTCCCTCCCCTTCTTCATCCCGTGACCCAAGATCTTGAGAGTAATGAGAAGGGCCACACATCTCTGGCGATGGTTCACAATGACTCAGCAGCCATCAATCATGGCACCAGCTCTGTGAAAATAGACTTAGGTTTTTCTGCTATGATTCCTTAATGCTTCATACTAGGTATGTGTTTTTATATATATATATATATATATATATATATATATATATATATGTGGGGGTGTGTGTGTGGGGGGTGCATGTGTGTGTCTAAAGCAATTTGGTGATATAGATGCATCTTAATGAATTAAAATATAAACATTTTAATTTCGTTTAGTAATCCAGTTGAAACTAAGCCTCTTTCTGTTCATGTTGATGCTTGTGGCTTTTAGCTAATAAAAAATAAATCAAAATCACAGTTTTCAGATGATTTGAATATGAGACCTATTTTAGTTTTTTATTGCAGAAATGTTGCATTGTGTCAACGTTATAACCGCTTGCTACACAGCTGTCCAGCAAAAGCTTGTCCAGCAGTCACTGGGGAACAAGCAGACCACCTTGGACAGGTAGCCAGTCCATCAAAGGGACACACCGGATCAACCACCATGCATACAGTAGGACTGGAATATATATTGTGAATGTATTGTCGTAATATCAGTAGGTGCAATTTTCTTTGACTGTTTGGAGTGCATTGTGAATTGTTCTGAGCAGACAGAACTCAGGCCTGGATTTGAACCCAAGATTTTCTTTCTGCAAGGTAAAAGTATAAAATGGAACACTTCTCTGTGACCCCATTAATATTAATATTGTAAGTAGCCGGATGTGTGAATAATATTTCCATCCTAAATACGGGTATGTAAACTCGCAGCAAACAAATATATATTTTTCACATATGAAGGATCATGAGAGTTAGTTAGAAGCAGCTGCATTGAAGACAAGACTAAGTTTTCCCGTGTAAGAACGTGCTTACCTCTGTTTCAATTGCTTCGCCAGCCCAAGATGCTCCTGCTGACTGATGGCTCCTGCTCAGATCAAGGTTAAAAATTAACTATCTGTAAAGAATGCATTGGTTACACCACCAATGTTATTGGTATATCTGTAACAAAATATGAAGTTCCAGCTTCTCAGTTATATAGCAGACCACAGTGTACAGAGAACATCTACCATTTCTGGGCCTGAATTTAGTAGCTAATTTGGAATATAGCAAAAACAGAAAGACAAGGAAATAAAAGTAATGGTTAAATTTTGTCAATGTACTTCACTTTCATTTATATGTAAAAAAAAAATATGACCCACAGAGGAAAGCAGGTCCATCATTGTATGCAATGTACCTTATTCTGTAATTTATTTATTTATTTGAATAAAATGTGTTAAAAATATTAACATTTTAAAGGTTAAAGTAATAAACAATAACCTAATTTCTTTGGATTATAAAAAGTATTGCGTCATTAAATTTACTACTGTCCTTTGTCTTATTACTGTTTATTTAACAAATAAATAAATGTCGCTCCTTGAGGAAAAAGAACAAAAACACCTCTGGTTTTTCTCACTCCAAAAGCTCTTTCTTTAATAAGTAAAACAACAAACTTTCTTTATTTATACAAGTGCCTGGTGCACATCAGTGCTCAGTTCGACTCGTCCTCTCGTCCAAGAAGCATGAGCTGTTTTCCAAGTGTCGATACAAACGTAGAATGCACTATGAACTTTTCTGAGGGATTTTGCAATCCCGTCTCCTTGAAGTTTTGCTATCTACACAGTAAAAGAACAAAAAAAAAAGAGTGGGAAGTAAACTCAAACAAGAATTAAAAACTGACCCAGAAACAGAAGCGAGCACGTTTCACAGCAATGCCTGAACGACCAGAGTGTAATTTCTTTAGGTTTTTCTGATTCTATTGAGATTTGTGACATAACAGAAAACCAGAGCGATACAGAGCAAAATTCAGAGGTCAGCACAACAGAATGAAACTGTTCCTAATCACTAAATTTACAGAGAAAAGGTTCGCCCAGAACAGAATACAGCAAAACAAAACCAAGGTGAGAAAAAGCATATCATGTGCAATGCTAGTTATCTGTACAGTCACATAGAAATATGTCATAATTCTCTCATTAGTTTTTTTCTCCCTCTTAACAAATGTTACAATAAAATAAATGAAATAAGAACAGCTATGCTTGAAAGCATACAATCTATAATTCCTTCATGGCAAATGTCCAAAGTGTAAGTGTATTTTTATTGTTTTTTTTATTTATCCATTTTTTCTTATTTTGGAGGAACACTTCAGCAAACAAAATGTGCTGCAACTCACCAAAGAGGAAGAAAATATTTCAAAAAGTCAATATAGATACAGAAGTATAATAAAATAGTCCTTTTTTCTTTAAATTCCCCATTTATTCTGTTGAAGTCTTTAAGTTCAGACTTTGGACCTATCCGGTTCCTCTCGACTATATCGCTGAGGCGTACGGTACATTTTTCGTGGATGTCTCTTATTAGATGGAGACAAAACACATCAAACCGGAGAGGGGTTCAAAACTAGGGAGGAGGCTGGGGACACAACATCAACTTCCTGGAATATCTAACCAAAGATAGTCACTTCCGCTCTCTTTTTATAGCAAATCTTATCCTGTTTGTGGTCAGTAACGGTGAGAGTCAAGCTGTCTCAGTCTTCAGGACAACATTAAAAACAATGGCTACCACTTCCGACAATAGATGGAGTGAGTGAATGTGGAAGAGGACTTTGGGAAACAAAAGGAAACACGGGTTTGTTGAGGGTTTCTGGGCCTATAGGCTGGTGACCAGGTGTGAGGGCTCTGGGTGAGCCTCTCCTGCAGAAAGATCCTCTCTGTTAGGGGGTGCGACAAAACCATCACTGCTGCCCCGCCCTAGCTGGTAGTAGGAATGCAGCTGATGGAGGTGATTACGGGAGCCCAAGTTGGGCATGCTCTTGTAGTAAACGTCGTCCAAGCTTGCCTCCGGACTCTTGGCATCTCCACCCTCCTTGGAGCCATCGGTGGACTCTGCAGACACATCGGGCAGACCAGGCAACATTGGCATGCTGTTGTAGAGGGAGTCTCTCTGGTGGCTGTGGCTGGGTGACGAGCCTTCATCCTCGTTATGCTCATTGTTGAGTAAGGGGAAAAAGCTTTCACTGTTCTCCTGGGGGATCCGTCTTCGAGAAGATGAGGAGTTGGAGGCAGAGGAGAAGGGATGATGAGGGAGCGGAAGGGGTGGTGACATGGACTGCTGAAGCTGATTGTGAAGGTTGTCGACTGCCTGCAGGGTTGGCAGCGGTCTTTGTGGCAACAACGGGGCATTGGACTCCTCGCGTATCAACTCCAGACCCAGGCCTTCATCATTGTGGGTACCAAAGGTGGAGTGATCGTCGAGGTTAAGCGCAACATTCATGCCTATCCCCACTCCCAGGCCCATGCCATAGCCACTGTCTTTGCCGCCGTTGCTAACATTATTAACCAATTTGTTCACGAGGTTCCGGTTCTGCTCGTTTGAGCGCTCATGGGAATTGTTAAGGTAAGAGGGGATATAGTTGGAGGTGAGCTCTTTCAGGATCTTCTTTTCCAGGGTTGTCTCCTTGTGGTTGTATCCCCGATCGATGATCTGAACACAGTCACTCATGTACTCAGCACTGGCGATGCTGTAACTGTTGCCATGATTACCATTCAGTGGTAGAGTATCCATGACACTTGTATCCCGGGCATTGTTCAGGATTCCCTCTGAAATGAGAAACATGGGTGGTTGGGGTGGGGGGGGGTGGGGGGGGGATGGGGATGGTTGACAAATGTGAATGGTAAAAACTGGTGAGTGCAGCTGCCAAAGACGTATTAGGTGTTTTTTTCAAAGCCAAATAGAACACAACAAACAAAGAAGCAAGTCTCTTTTATGAAAGAAATTAAACCTTGAGGGGATCCTTAAAAAGTAAATAGATCCCAAAGATGATGGATTAACAAGAAAATACTTTGAAGGCATTTGAATATAACTTGTGCATCTCAATAAATTAGAAGGTCATTGTGAACAAATTTATTTTAGTCATTAAATTAATTTTCATGTTTCTCATCTTCCTCTTGACAATACATCATATCTTTTACATGTGGTTTAAGTCAGGCAAATCTGCTGGACAGGCATGGTCAACAAATTGACTACAGGTAGATAGGCAGGTGCTAAGTCCAGCTGGAAAAAGCTTCACAATCATCTCAAGGTTATTGTTATGTCTGCTGCCACTGTATACACTTTCTATTTCAGTGTAGTTTTTCCTCCACTTAACTTTCGATTAATAATCTCAAATACGGTGCTTTGAACACCCTTTAACAGTAACCTTTATATATATATATATATATATATATATATATATATATATATCAATGACTTTTTGCTGGGTGATTGGTAAGATTCTACATTGTTATAGCAAAACCATTTTTAATGTATTTTTTAAATATTCTAATCTTCTAAGCGACTAGTCAAAATCATCAAATTTACCTCACACCTTGAAATACATCAGCTGATGAGTAATGAAGTAAAATAATGATATTCTAATTGATTGAAGTGCACTTGTAGGACACACTTACCTTGTTAAAATATATAAACAGAATTTTGCTTAATCTTTGAACAGGATGTTCTACAACCAGAATAAATCTTTTGTGATTCCAAACACAAACATTCACCACAGCACAAAACTCAACGTTTATGCAGGCAAACAGACATTAAACAATTCATGCAATTCCCTCACATCTCACAGTTGGAACTTTTAACCTCATTTTGGAAAAAAAAAAAATTGAGGTGAATGCAAATATTTCTGCAACTAAATCCGTGCAAAGTTGGACATGGCACCACATGAGCATTGCTTTTTCACAGTTTATTTACGTCTCATCCATCTGCACTTAACCAGCCACCTCTTAAAAAATGAATCGTATTCATTAAATCAGAATCCCACCACCCCGACAGGAAGGAGACAGTCTGTTCTCTCTGTTGCACTAACATGTATCTTTCATATTTCATCACGTTAACCACGCTGTTGACATCAAAGCTAGAAAAGAAATTTGACGATAATTCAGACTACCTCCGACAAGGCCATCCAGCTTGTTAAAAGTGTCAAGCTCTCAGTCTGACCTCTTAAAAATTTGACAAGAAACATATCTCAAGTCTTCTTGAAGTGTAACGGCTTGATCAAAGTGAATTGGAGAGTAATTTAAAACAAAAAAAAAAAAAAAAACAATACTACTGGGTACATGAACCCATGCATGTTGCTCAGAGAAGGCTACAGATCAATTTGTGCTGGTGTGCTTTAAAGATATTTGAATTATTCTGAATGTATAGTGTATTTGGCATACTTTTATTTTTAAGTGCATTAAAAGGCATACAAATCCGGGTTGGAATGGAAACGTTTAATATTGTATTGCTTTCCTAATTGGAGCTAGTTCTTTCCACACTGACTTACACCATTTTAACTATTCCTTTGTCAGCATCGAGTGAAAAAAAAAAGTAAAGCCAAAGTCAATTACATTTGATAAGCAATGTTTAGTTTGACTCCCATACTTGTCTCTCTGTAGGGCTCTTTTGGGGACAGCATGAGGAAAAGGAAAGAAGAAAACACAATAAGAACAATAATGACAAGTAAAAAGAGAAAAGTGCATAATGGTGCTTCAGAAGATTACCGCAACTCTTAAGTTCCACCATGCAAATTTTGTGTGCTTGCAGAAAACGGACCATAAAGACATCATAAAAAAAAATCTCCTGATATATATATAAAGGATGTTTTGCTGTAACACGTTGCAGAATCCTTGGGGGTAAAACATGGGCAAAGATCCTTGAGTGTCAAATGTGCCAATAAATCTTTTGATGCATTAGCATTTTCATTCCTCCAGATATTTCTTTTCCATCTGTGGCACTGTAAGTGAATTATAGCCCTCCATCACCAGCTCCAATGCAAAGTACTTGTATTGCATACATAAATTATCCACTTATCAAAGCTCTCTGAGTTTTATCTGATCGTTACATGGGTTTCTCTCTACTTTTAAGGACTTTTACAGACTCACAAAGTTGTAGCAATCTCACATCGACTGCAGAGAGCAGGAATAAAATAATAACAGCTCAGCAGAGAGACGAAGGGGGAAGAAATTGCACTCCAATATTTAGTTGGAGCCAGACAAATGATGAAAAAAATCGCTTCTTTTTGAAGACACAGTTGTGTTCTATTATCTTGTAAACTACTGTGTCAACCATGTGGAAAGAAACCCACAGAGGAAATTCATGTAAATTTCTGATAATGATTGTCATTAATAAATAAATCTCTGACATATTTTTTCTCTTTTTATTGTACCACTTAGCAAGTAGAAATCATTCAAGTAATTTTAACTGACCTGAAACAGTAGATGTTTGGTCTGATTTATCTTCAGAAAATGAAAAAAAGGGGGGTTTGTGTCTTTTTTCTCACTGTATGTGAACTTCTGGTTTCAACACAAGTAAAGTCTTTACTGGAACATTCAGTCAGAAATTTACATACACTTATCATTGGCAAATATGCTCAATGCAAGTGTATAATTTTTAAGCTTTTCTATTTAAACTGCTGTTTTTCCCCATATCGAATGGAGTCATCAGAAACAAGTTAAATATTCTCTTTTATACAAAATAATACAATTATTATATACAAAACAAAATCATTCATACCTCTAATAAACATAGATTCAAATTTGACTGAATAGAAACATTTAAACATGTTTTTATCATACAAAGAAGTTTGTATATATGAAACCATCTCTCAATAGATATATATTTGAAAGGTGTAAAAGTTTAACATTTTTTATATTTAAATATTTATACTCTTCTCTATAATTATTGCAAAAACTGTTATTAGCTTTAAAGCAAGCAAAAGTTTCTTGTATTTCCTGGCCAGTTTTTCACAATTTTGACATTCTGTCTTTGGAGAAGAGTTAAAAGTTTTTGAGGCTGGAAGTTTCCTTATCTCCCTCCTTAGGTTCTTACTCGGCTGAAAGATCCAGAAAGACCCAATTTGAGTTTTGTGTATATGTATTTTTTCTCTGAAAGGAGTAGAGAAAATCCACAGTAAATTCAAACTTGTGCAATTAAGTTAGGATCTTTTAAATAATTAATGTTGTATGTTTTATAATCAGTCTTCCCTGGTAAACAAATGGTTCAAATAAAACACTGGGAGTTTGAAAATCGTAACATCCATGCCCATAACGAGTGCATGTAAATCTCTGCTCAAAAACATGTTTTTGTGCTTCTCTTTGCTCTCTTTAAAGAAGATCGAAAGGAAACCATTTTGTGTGAGAAGAACAAATCTTTAAAACTAAACACACAGAGACAGCAGACATTGCACAAGAGCTTAACTGACAACATTGGAGCACATTTGAAATTAATGACTGGTGATGTATCTGGCTTTCTGTGGGGTCATTTCAAAGGATTTCCTCAGAGTTACAGTTTGATTTGGCCAAAACAGTCCAGGGAAGAGCCTTGGTCATGAATCGAATGAGATGAGCCAACCAGATGCCACAATACACCGCCAATAAAAAAACTCCCACAGCAAACCAAGTCTGTAGGATTTTTGTGATTAAGCTCTTTGAAAGCTAAAACAATACATTTAGAGCAGTGTTTTTTTTTCTTTTTTTTTTTTTTAATGATCCATCCAATTATATATTTTCTCATTTGTTATCACCTTTTCTTATTTCTAAGGCAGGAATAACAATGTGCCACAAAAAAAGCAAATAATAATAATAAAAAACACTGCTCTAGCCACAATGGTAAGTAATGAAAAGAAGCTAGCACACCTTGAATGTTGTACATGCCCAGAGGGTTGTTATAAACGGCAGACTCCCCAAGCAATGTATTATAGGGATTGTTAGTGCCATGAGGACGTAGGAGTGCATTAGGTATAAGATGGTTAGCCATAGCCCCTGGAGCAGCCAGAAAGAGACAGAGCGAGATAAAGAGAAAACAGAGAGAGATAGACAAGTTGAGATATAAATACATATATAATAATGAGAACATACATATTAGCTGAGCAGATGCAACTGAGCAATGACATCCATTAACATCCAAATGATCACATGATCATTAATTTTAGGAATGTGGTGGCGGCGAGGTTTGCTGTATGAGAGCAGTGGAGCTGAATCGACGTGGCTAATGGGGCCGATGGAAAGTGTGTTGATTGTACTGTTAATGCCAGTACAAAACGCTGTTGTGTTTTGTTTTTTTTTGTTTTTGTTTTTTGTGCTTCACATTCTGGCAGCATACACATGTTGACAACCATGAACTAAAACCATGAAAAGCACCTATATAGAAATCTGAAAACAGATCATAGTGCGTGCTACAAAGCAAATTTATGTAAAGCTATAAAAATCTATGAACACAATTAATTTTTTTTTCCAAATTTATTGTTGTTATTAGTAAGAATGTTGATAAAATGTATTGAAGATACGCTAAAAAAATATTATAGCGCAGCCAATGGTGTAAATCAGGCTACATCCACCATAAATGTTATCATTTATATATCGCTGAAATTTGAATATAATTCAATAGTCAAACAGACAAATCAGATCACGGAAGAGTCCATCTGTTTAGTGAAAAGCTGACTTGCTTGGCATTAGTCACCAACAGTAACAGCTGGAGTATTTGTTTTCCTTTCTTCTTCTTGTTCTGAAGACAAAAACGTCCAGACGTAGTTATAATGTCAGATGTACAGCTATATTTAACTCTTAGTCATTCCAGTGACTGAAATATCCCCGTTTTACTTTTTTTCTGCCTTCTCTGCCTACGTTTTGGATGACACATTTGAGATGATGCACTTAGCAAACAACATCACTGAGTTATTTTAAATGTCCAGTAACTGAATATGGCATTAAAGGCAAAGGCATTTTAAAGCAGTAATACTGACCATCAGAAACATCATCAACTCACCATTTTAATATTTAGCTGCAGTTCTCAGGGGGTTACAAAAGAGACACTCAGCTATTGCTCTCATACAGTGCCTCAGTCTTTGCACCAATGTCAAATTGTGTAAAATCTTTACAAAAGTTTCCTTTAATCCAGTGTCTTACTCTCACACTCATAAATCTAGGAAAGTCCATCCTTCAATGTGAGGAATTTTTATTTAGTTTAAAAAATGCAGTGGTAAGGGAGAACTGTTTTTAATAAAATCATTGTAAAAGCAGTTACTGCTATCCTCAACAGTCCTACAAAATAAAAGTAGCTGCAGCATTCATTTTAATTCAAGAAATGAATGTGGCTGCTCAAGAAAGCAGCCACTTGCCTTAAAGTATATCATCAGGCAGCGAAGCAACTACAGCCACTGCAGCTGTGAGAAAAACGACAAGACGAGGGACCCTAGTTTATCTTGGCACCACACACAAAGAGGAGGATGGTAAAGGTAGGTCAAAAAAACAAATCTCCAAAGCTCGCTGCTAAAGAACTGCATGAAAGCAGTGGCATTTTGGTTTCTCCATATCTGCTACATGCTTCAAGGCTTTTGCACACAGTTTTCCCAAGGTTGCCAATAACAGTAAAGGGCACTGCATCTAACGGCAGAAATGGTAGAATTAGGAATGGCTGTTTTTTTTTTTTTCTGGTTCAGACATTTTCACAGATTCACCCTTACATATGTGGCAAAAAAAAGGGAAAAAAAGTTCAGAGTAAAACCTAAAAGCTTGTCCACTACAAAGAAACTTCAACAAGTGAGGTATCAGATGCGCCACTGTTATTACTTCTTCTGTCTGTGCCATACTTCTGAGCTGAAGTGGTGTGTCGTGTCCTTTTTTCTCTCTCTCTCTGCAGAGCAAAGATCAGCATTTGCTCATTCTCTTTGTAACTGCTGCTGAAATACCCTTTGAATGTAGAGCTGTCTTCCCTTTAGTCAAGCTGGTCATTACTTCGCTCCAGCCTGGCCTCTTTTCGCACAAGCAGATCGCCCGACTCATTTTGTAGTTAAGCAACGTTGCTCGCCTTCAGAGTCCCGCCGCCCAAGTGACTCATCGGTTTCCCGTGCACATACCGCCGCACCAGAGCAGCCTTCGCTGTCTGAGTCCGGCTGATTAGCTGCGGAATCTGAAGGCTCTCAACTTAAATACAAATGAACCACATTTGTTTTCTTTTCTTTACGGATGATAATAAAAAACAATAATAATTGACTTTCAAGCTCTCAAAGACAAGCAAAATATATGGCATGGTGAAAATATTTGCAGGCTGGATTCATTTCCTGTTTACAAGATTTCCTTCCTGCTCCTGTCAACACGATACGGCACCATTATCGTGAAAGAAGCCAAATGCAGGACTTGTGAGGGTGATGCATGCGTGTGCTTCTGCAAGAGCGGGTAAACATCCTTTATCCAAGGTGCAAGTACACAGCAATTAGATCCCCCAGCAGAGTACTGTTGTCTTCTGTGCTCTCAATCTGTCACGCCATGTGAGAAAGGTTTAATTTTACTTTTTAAATTACACAATCACATACAGAACTTTGCCTCAGTATTCAAACGCTATTGACATTTTTGTGTGTGACTTTTTTCACATTACACCCTAAACTTCTTTATATTTTATCAGGATTTTTGAAAAAGAGCAAGACAAAGTACTGAAGAAGGAAAATTATACATGCTTTAGATTATTCATTTTTTTAGAAAGAAAATTGGGGTGTGTACTGTCTTCAGCTCAATACTGTTTTACCTGCAATTATAGCAGCAGGACATTTGATGTATGTTTCTTACCTGCTTGACACATTCAGATTTTTTATGAACAACTTTTATCTGTCTCGTCTTAAGATTCTCAATTGGATTTAGATCTGAATTTTGACTAGGCCCTTCTGACACGACTGATCTTGTATCCCCTATCAAGTTTTCTTCCAGGATTACCCTGTATTTAGCCCCATCCATCTTCCTGGGATGATGCTGCTGCCACCATGTTTCATTATGGCGCTGGTGTGTTTAGGGTGTAATTTCCTGCCTCCTATGTGTTTTGTAGGACAAACAGTTCAGCTTTGGTCTAATCTGAATGGAAAATCTTCTTCAACATGCAGTTTCACCTAAGTGGATTAGGAAAAACTTCAAACAGCATTACTTATGCCATTCTTCAACAATGGCTATCTTCCTGATACTCTTTCAGATTTGTGGAGTGCACAACTAATAACTGACTTGTGAGTAAATCTTTCCACCTGAGCTGTGGATTTCTGCAGCTCCTCCACTGTTACCATGAGCCTTTACTTTGAATCAGTTCTTGGTTGTCAATTCACGACCTGCCAGGTCAGGTGTACAGCAAAGTCTTGCTAGATTTTCACATGTGCTGTACTCCATTGTCAGATGACGACTTCTCGCCTTCTGTAAGAGGGTTTGGACTTTAAATTAAATACTCTTCATATTAAACTGTCAACCACCTCTCAGCGTTTGGGTCTATCCTTGCCACTTACCTTTACAACTATTCAAGGAAAGTCACATTGCAAATTAGCTAAATTTGTCATAACGGGGAATAACTTGCTGAGGAAGTGCTTCTGATTTCACCCTTGGAATGAGTGAACTCTGTTCACTAACATGGTGATTTCTGAATCGATTTTCAGAGTAAAGGGTCTGAAAACAAATGTAAACAATATATTGTTTTAGATTTTTATTTGCAGAAAAAATAAATAATAACCATGTATCTTTTTCCTTCACTAATTGTTACTTTGCTTTGGTCTGTCATGTAAATTCCCAGTGAAATACTTTATGGTTGCAAAGTGACAAGTGTGGAAATGTTCATGGGGTGTGAAAACTATTGCAAAGCACTGTGATTGCTTATGTTATTATGGAAGTTCCCCTTTACTTTGGCAATCCTGAAACAAAGTAAAATAAATTCTTATGTAATCATAACGTCTTGTTTAATTGTGTCTTGTAGTATAAGTAAGATTTCCTTTTGCTTGAATTTAGTAATAAGTAGACATGTTATTACTTTTGCACAGAAAACTGGATGTTGTCTTGATTGGGGAAGGGGAGAAGCAAAGAAACAGTAATTTGTTGCTGCAAGTGACGCTTGCCCTAATTACAGTGCTCTTCACAAACAACCAGCCTCCCTTTATCAATCCCCACAATGACCAATCCCCAGCTTATTGTGTGTGCGTCGAAATTAAACAGATTACCAAAAGAAATTGCACTAATTGTGCAGTTATAATCCTGAATACTGAGACAAATTGAACGTGTGACGGGATGATTGCAAGACTCTGCTTTCAAGGAGAGCACAGCAAGGAGCGTCAGCTGTGAGCTCATTCTCTGGTGCTTTGAGCTGAGGTGGGAGGCGGGGGGAGAGGGCAAAATTTGCCAGTGCGTCAAGACTGCTGAGGCCAAATCAGCAAGAAATATTTGCTCCTCAACACATAATTCCTTAATAAGCACACAGGAAAGGCCACGCATGAGTGCAGTTCTATTTGCATCTGCTCCTGATGGTGCTTGTGATGGCAGAGCGCACTATCCGACATGCTCTACAGCTACTTTGAGGGTTTTTTCCATCACTCAAAACCTGGTAAGCAGCCATAAATAATTTCTCCCTCCGCTTTTTGTCTTTATGGAAGATCCATGTAGACCTTTTTTTTTTATTTTTTACCTTCATCCCCCCCAACTCCTGACCTTCAACCCTCACGTCCACCTTCTCTCCTCTGCACAATTGATAACAGTCACGTCTGTTGGCGATGCTGAGCTGAGCGCCTAATTACAGAGATCATGACACTTCCTCACTGTGTCGAACATTAATCCATCATTGTAACTATGCATTAGCGTCTTTGCGAGCAGGCGCCCAGAGTGAATTTAGAGAGAGAGAGCAGTGTGGAACCGGAGCTCTTCAATCAAGAGATGTGATGACTGCCGAGAGTGTTAGGGAGGCATGCCAGCGAAAGCGGCGTTTGCAGCTTGATGTCAGATGTAGTCTGGTGTCTGTTTTTCCTCTCTGAGCTGAGAAGCCCTGAAGTGAACTCAGTGACTGTCACTGTCAAAGGCTTTGCGCTAAAATACTTCTCGACCTTTTTTTTTTTATTTTTTAGCTGATAATAAAAGTGGTGAAATCAATTTTTAGCTTGTTATACAACTCTTTTTCTGAGATAATGACTAAATCTTCCCTAATGCCTCGTTTACACGGAATGGGATAGCATGGGTCGGTGTGGTTCGGTTAAGCTGTTTTATGATCTGGAACATTCAGGAGAGCATTTTCACAACTAGTTGAACTCTCACTGAGCAGGCAGGGTTAAGTCCCTACGAATAATGTGGAGACATGCTAACACAGCGACAAACATGACAGACTTGTATGTTTGGTGCTTTTTACAAGACGTAACTTTTTTCTGTCCAGTGATCAATGGAGTGTGTTGTGTGATGCCAGTAGCTCCACCCTGAATGCCCTGAACCATTGATCTACAACTGAAAGGGGTTCAAGAATGGTACAGCACAGTTTGGTTGTATGGACCGCTTTTACAGTGGAGGCAGACAAAAAAGCGGTACAACATATTGAAAATGAGATATTGGCCTATTGCCTTACATAAATTATTTTATTTTTATTGCAGTAACATAATCTCACACTAAATTAAGTTTATAACACTCTTTATAAACAAAGAAAAGCTTCATATGAAGGTTATTTAAAAATATATATATATGCTTGAAACTTAGTTGCAACCCAACGGGTTGGTGTAAGGTAAAGTAGTACAAAGTACAGAGTCACTTACTCCTTGAAGATGCAATCTGGGGCTCAATTCCTGACATTTGCTACATTTCCTTCTTCATTCTCTCTGAGACTACTATGAACAAAGACCAATACTGTCAAACTATAAAGCACATCCTATAACAAAAAAAAAAGATAATTTCTCCTTTTTGATATATAGGTATTGTAAGAAATTGGTTGTCATTTTTGAAGAGTCAACATTTTATTTCTATTCTTAGGTTTTAAAGTAAAATAAAATAAATAAATAAATAACATTCTTGGGAAATGAAAACCTTCATGTTATTGTTTTTTTTTTTTTTTTTACTATTTTAGCCAGAGCTTTAAAGAGCCATTGTGGAAATTGTATAGAGCCACTTATGGTTCTGGAGCCTCAGGTTGTAACCCCCTGATCTAAAAAGAAGAAATGTGTGCCGGGACAAATCTGGCATGTATATATCTATTAATGGTTTGAAATCAAATGCGTGTATAAGTACAAAATTTATAGAAAATATATTGTTTTGGGCATAAATAGTTGCGTAGTTCTAGAAAAATCACTTATTGAGTAGACCAGATTGAAATAAATGAGTTTATTCAGATACATAAAGACTAAACTTCTGTAGCTCAAACAATGTAAAAAACAAAGAAACCTACAGTCTAATGCATCTAGGGTTACAGTGTCCCTGTGTGACCAGCACACCAGGGTACAGAGAGTCGCGGATGCAGTGATGCACCCATAATGTCATCTGCCAGTACAAGCAAGTAGGATCAGGATTACGGTCTAGAGTCACATCAGCTCATCTGCTTGACGTTCAGCAACAAATATGCCCCCCCGCCCCCAAAAAAAACAACAACTACAAAACTACAGAAATATGATGAATGAATAAGTCTTATTTTCATCGATATGTATTTGGCTGATGGCACAGCTATAATCAAAGATGACAATGCCACGACTCATCAGATCACATTGTAAAAGAACGGTTCAGGGAGCATGAGACATCATTTTCAACACATGGATTGGCCACCACAGAGTTCAGATACTAACCCCACCGGAGAGCCACTGCAGTCCAATACATCTTTTATCAATAAGACAAGACAATTAATGCAACCTTGTGACCACCCAGAGAATGTATTTTTTATTTTTTTAGGCTGTGCATTATGTCAATAATGTGCTTTTTTTCCAAACTGGATGTTCTGTATCTCTTACAATTCTAAATTAGCTAGAACTTATGGATTGGTTTTTGAAATGCATATGCTATGTTTTTTTTGTCTTTTTACATAGATTTAATTATATTTATTTATTTTTGTTTCTATGTTTCTGTCATATTAGATTGCCTTAATAATCTATTATATAGTGTAAATTTGTGTTGTTTTCTCCCCACCCTGTACTAAAGACTTTGTTGCACTCCACAAATAGTTTTTTGACTGATCGACTGAAATTTCATTGGATATAACTTGACTTCACTTCTTATGCATCTGGATGTCTAACTTCAAAAACATAATGCTGCAATTGTGTTAAGAAGTCGAATAAAACATATATTTTGAAAAACATGGGCATTTTCTGATGTAATTAAGACAAACTATTGAGAAATGACAGAGTTGCCATGGCATTAATTGATGCGTCTAAGTTTTTGCCTCAGATACTAAATTATAAAATGCTTTGAACCCTGTGCAAACCTTGCATCATGTTAAGAGGAAAGCATTTGTATTGTCAAAAAGAAATCAGTTTGAATATTTTTAGCAGAAACTAAAGGCTGAAGGAATCATTAATGACAGTAATTCCTGCAGGACCAAATACCTCTGTTGAGCGAAGCCGAGCTGTTGATGTCTCCGGCCATAAAAGAGGACTCAGACTGCTTTCTGACTGTGTCGTTCCACATTCGACGGATGCGGCTCTGCAGAGACAAACAACATGCCAGAATACATCAGAATATTTGCCCTATGAGCTGTCAGAGGTACAAAATTAGTCAGTGCTCAGAGAAGACCAGAGGCAGCGAGATGGAATTTAATATGCTAAGTTTCTTAGGCTTTGACCAAGTTTCTGCAATTGTATATCTTCCAAGTATAGTAGCTTTCAAAGGTATTCATACCCGTTAGATTTTCCCACATGTTGTGATATTGGGAGTTTATGTGACAGACCAACACAAAGTTGGTGAATTGGAAGGAAAATCAAACAATGTTTTCAACACTTTTACTGAAAGAAAACATGTAGCATGCATGTGTGTTAAATGGATCTCAGACCTGGGAAGACCGAGGTCGAGATCTAAACAGGGTTTACCTGGTTAAAAAAAGGAAATAAAACAAACAAAAACAAAATTGTCTAAATTCACTTCAAATGAATGCATAAAATCTTTCTGAGAAGTAAAGCCTCTTATGATTATCCACTGACACATGTGCAGATCATCAGTCCCCATTTAAACACAACAACCTTTCCTGTTTAATCTGTTTGTCTTTGCCGCTTCATTACTTGACCTTCCACCACCCAAGCAACACCAGCTTCAAGCATCAACTTATAGCTCCCTCAAGGGATCTCGTTCTATATAAGAGTTAAAGGGTCCTAGCTCCATAAATCTTCCTAATCAATAGAGGTCAACTGCAATCTTTTAATTAAATAAAGCTTCCTCATTTTGATGACTTAACTGGACTGGCTCTACTTGTGCTAACGCAGTATTTCCATGCATTACTGATGCACCTGATTAAAGGTTTTACTACCAAATTGAGGTTTTTAAATGGCAATCATTACAGAACTTATAGGTTTATTGCACCCTTTCTAAGCAATCATACATCTAGTTTAAGTATTTTCAGAACTCTCAAGCTAATATGTTGCTGAAAAGAAGACAAAGATTGAAACCCAGAACTAGGTTTTGGACTATAATTAAACTTTAAAATAATTGGTTTGTGCAAAAGTTGACAAAACTGTACCTGGGTTCAGTCGCAAACTGTGATGCGAGTCTGTCAAAGACCAACAACATGAGGAAAAAAAAACTTTTTATGAATATATAAAAATATTTATGTATTAATTTTTATTTGGATGGTTAGGGAAAAGAAGTTCTTATTATGAAGTCAATTTAATTAGGTTTCAAATATCTCCTAACAGAAGGTTAACAATTTGGAGGTACTGCCTTTTCACTCTCTGCAACCTAAATGCACATACAAAGCCTTTTCTATATTATGCTAATGTCAAAAGACACACAATTTCACAAGTGTGGTGTTTCCATTACTTAAGAAATTAAATTAAAATCACATGCGAATAGGTCTGTTTATACAAAAAGTCATTAAAAATTATGGCAGCGACAGATGTAAATACTTACATGAGATATATTTATATTTCAGCCACAGCACAAGAGCTCATCATCTATCAGCTATCACAGAACACAATGACATGATACAAAACCTGTATATTTGGGAGAGGCTGCGTATGCAGCGGTTTTGGGAAAATCAGCAATTTTACAGAAGAGCTTTGTATTAATTTCTTCCAAATGACTATCTCAACTTTTGACATTTCTGACAAGATGGCTGTGAATTGTTGCCGGTGTATATAAACTGCTCTGAAACGTGTGATGCGCAAAAAGTCTTTCCATTACAGTTTTGCAAAATACACATATTTCAACATGGCTGAACAATCCCAGCATCCTAGCACAAAAACTTTTGATTAAAAAAAAAAAAGAGTTTTTCAAAATCGGTGTGTTTCCATTAAGCAAATTTTATTTTTGTAATTTCAATTTGCACAAAAGAAATTAGTTAGAATGTTGCCACCAGAAAAGCTTTATGGTCAGAGAAAACACATTTTAGCATATTTGAAGATAAAAAAAGTAAAAAATAATAATAATAATAATAATATATATATATTCTTAAAAGCAAACAGATTGGTAATAGTATAATATTGGGTTCATCAGCTGAGAAAGTTTGAGCTCAAGTTTAGCACCATGGTGGTAATTTGGTCTTGCTGTTAGTTTGTTTTCACATTTAGTGAGATACTGACTGCTCAGTATCACTCCACATATTTTCACCGTGAAGGAACCCAACTATCCGCCTTAACTCTGTATACCCTTTGGCTCCCTTAACACTTCACAGCTATGTGTCAGCTTAATTATGTCATTGCCACCTCCATGCATATCAAATCGCACTGAAGCAACTGTTCCTGTTTTTATTTCTCTTTCACATTAGCCAGAATGTGTTTTTCTTTTCAACAAACTGAATAAACCATTCCTGTGTCAACTCGAGATAGCGCATATAATTTAACAGGAACATGCACTGGCACAGTGAAACTGATTATCATGTTATACACCTATTTATTGGGACACAGATTGCCTGAAAATGATTTTGCAAGGACAAAAACCTGAAGACCTCGTATCCCGTGGGTCAAGCTGTACTTTGCTGATTACGCATTCATTTGAAAGAGTTTTCAGAGTACTTCCATGTATGCGGTAGCCGAGGATGAGGTTGCAGCCTTCGTGTTGAAGCAGTATGCATAATGAAATGCTTTGATCTATATGCAGAATCCTGCTCGTATCGTGGGATGCCACTGCATGCTTAACTCTAAGGACTATTTATGATGCAGCACTGAGAGGAAATTACTCTTTGGGAAGATGTTCAGTTATCGTTTTTTCCTGGCAATTCATGCAATAGTGGATGTTAATGTGGGAGGAATCCATTAGAAATTTACTTTACACAGAGACACAGCACTTGCACGCAAAAACATGTCTTGGCAAAATTCTTCTGAGATTTGACAAATTCTTTACTGAGCTCGAGGCAAAAATTTTGTTATAGTCTTCATGTCTTGTCAATGTGGATTTTAGACATGTTATTCTGATTAAAAAAAAATAAAACATCAGGCTGGCTGGTTTCACTTACGGGGATTTGGCTTACCTACCGCTTCCCTGCTATCACTTTGAGACACGAGCAAACAGTTTCTTTGAAACCTTTCTTGTATATTTACAGTAAACTGCCACTGTACAAATGATTCCTTTGAGCATCTGAAATCAGGTGGGTTTTTTCTGTAATATCCATCATTGACTCCCGGGCTCTAACTCTATTACGTGATTAAAGTGCTAATAAAAACATTGGTGACAAGTAGAGTTCAACAGAACTACTGAGAGGAATAACCTTTAATAAAACTGTTAAAGACCTGCAGAAAAAAACAGAATAACAATGTTTTAACCTGTGACCCAGAAGAATACCGTCCTGGAGCACGAGAGGCGGTGCCCTTCACAGAGCCAATGGAGCTGTCCACACTTTTGCCGCTGCAGCAATGAGTACGCAGGCACTTCCCGTACTCTTTACGCACCTGCAGAAAATAATCAAAAACAGGCAAAGCATGTTTACATAAAAAAGAAAAACAACAACAAAAAGCCCATAAAGTTTCATATTAATTTAATGAAAGTTATTGGGGTCAGGGTCAGCGGTTTTTGTTACTGCGGAGAAAAAGTTAGATGCGTTCATCTGCTTTATGTGTGATGTTCAACTGGGTGAATATTAACTAAAGCGCATAAAAATGTGGCTAAATAGCATATGTTAATATGATTACAATTTGAGGGGTAAAAATAGTACATGACCAATTTTTTTTTTATGCTGTCCATCAAGATGACGGGATAACAAAAAAGTCTAGCCCGACCTCTGTTCCAGATAATCCTTAAGGATTCATTACAACTTAGAAGAACAATTCAGTACCTTCTTCTGCAGCACACAGTGGAAGATGAAGATGAACATCCCTTGCAGGGAGTTGAAGATGGTGAAGAGGTACGCCATGATCACGGTGCTCTCATTGACGTACATCAGGCCAAAGGCCCAGGTCAACCCAAGAAGGCACAGTAAGGCGATGGCCCCAATCACCCAGGATCTGAAATTGAACCATACAGTCAAATTAAAAACTCCTTTACATCTAATAATTTTATGCAACTGCCTTTGAGACTTCTCTGGAACCTTATTCTGAGATTAGGGGGAGGGGAGGTAAGGGGAGGTAAGAGGTGCTAAAATACTGTTGATCTATAACAGTAAATGTAGAATCACAAAATAAATTAATTAGGGAAGGAACTGATGGGAAAGAACCATGTTGCTGACCTCATGAAAAATATATATGCACAACTATAGCATATATGAGTGAGAGAGTAAGCAATACAGTATTTTCAGTTGATGGGAGCAGGGTAAGTTGCATGTTGAACTCCTACTGTTTTAGGGTTTTTATAAGTGTTTCACCAATTCTTCCTCAAGACGAGGGTTTATCCGAGGTAAATGTTCTTGAGAACATACAGTCCCTCAATAATGAGGAGATCTCTCTCTGTGCCAGGGCACCGTGTAGAGAAAGTTGTCGTTTTTCCCTCAACCTCCAATCTTTCGGCATTTTGGTGACACACTGTGTGCCACAGTAGTGATGCCGAGTTGAGAATAATAACTGTCTCAGTCTGCCATACAGAAGAGGGTACATGGATTTTTTTTTCCTTTTCAGCAGGTCAAATTAATCTTCATTCATCGTGATTGAATGACTCAGTGAAAATAACACTTCACAGTCCACAAACATTCAAAATGACTTTGCACTTTGTAAGGACTTTAGATTCTACATTTATGCAATAAAAATTTGCAAATATATTAGACTGTATGTAATCTCTGGATGTGCTGCGTGACATTATAAAGTACACAAGAATCGTAGTCAAATAACCCTCTTTTCATATTGGGAAATGTTATATAAATTTTTATTGAAAATACACAGGGTGATGAATGTTTGTGTTGTTTGTCGGGTTGACGAGTGTCAACCCTTGTGGTGGTGTACGTATATCACAGTTGAACTCAAGAATAATTTTATGTAAGCTGGAAAAATATAAGTTCTTTGCCATTCAAAAAAAATAAAAACTTTGCCATAGTAAAAAGGGAAGACAAAGAAATTAACATGGCTAAGTTCATTTCTTCGCTGTTTACTTCCATATTGGCGTTAGCACTGCTTTTACAAGAAGTTAGGAAAGTAGAAGTTTATAAGAACTCATGAGTGATTGATTAAATGTTGCTTATGATGCATTTTTTTTAATGTGACAATGTTTTTGGTTGATCATTATTGTAATGTGTGGGCAGCAGTACTGCTGCTGTAATGTCGATGATATTCTTCAGCCTATAAGATATACGCTGATAGCGTTTGTAAGATCACAAACCTTTCATTAATGTCTCTTTTCTATCTTCTTAACCCCAGAACAGTCAAAATTGTGCCCGGTTCTATTAATGGTTTCCTCTTGTTAAATAGAAGTCATTTACTTCCTGTCTGCTGTCCTGTCGTATTAAGAGATCCTTGCTCTTAATACATGCAGTTCTGAATTAGAATGATTTGGATTATTTTGAATTACAGATGGGATTTGTTGTGAATTGACGTCATGAATTAATAATGAAATGAAACCGAATACCTGGAATCAAATTCTCTTGAGATGCCCTTTGTACAAATTGTCTTCCCACGTATCGTAGATAATTATTCATGCATTAAAAACATGTTCCTAGGTAATCGTTTTCAATTTTCACTCAGCAGTTGTAAAGGTTTCCTTTCAGGAGAAAAGCTTGTCTCCAGCTTGGACTGTGACCCATCACTTTAAAACACATATTGAATAGAGCCTTTATGTGGTTATAGAAAATTGTTTCCACTTGACAAATGTGAGTGCCATATCTTCATTACAGCACTAACACATCCATACAGCGCACCGGGAAGATACAGGTACCGGATAAACATTATCTTGCTTGTCACATCTGCAGGAACAGTGTATCTAAGGCTGGAGTACTGTGGGCTCACTAATACGGCCTTCAGCATGAGTGAGTGCCCCGCTATTAATCACGTTAATGATTCAGAGAGGTAGCCAAATGGAATTCTGGTGCTGATTTTGTTTCATACGGAGGTGGAAATGAGAGATGGCATTATCGGAAAAAGGGTCCTTTCAGGTTTGCCTTACTTGATTTCAGGTGTATAATCCTGATGGCTGGGCAACATTACAAAAACAGAAGCATAAAAAACAGAAATAAATCAGAACACATGAAGCAAATGAGAAGCTGCACGACGGTATGAACAAAATATACAAATTAGGACAAAAGAAGGAACAATACGGGGAGAGCAAAGGTGGTGTGTTTGTCGGCTCCACGTGAGGACACAAATGCAAACATTAAGACCAAGAAGAGGCTGGACAATTCTAATGAATTAACAGCTATTAACCGAATTATCTCAGTTCATAGAAGTACAGGGTCTTACTGACCTCATAAAATCTGGCAGACTTTTGCATTTAGCACTATTATAAATGGGCCAGGTGCAAAGCAAGAAAAAAAAAAAAGAGAAAAGATTTATGAATTCAGCAGCTCGAACATTAAACATAATTTTCCCAGGGCTGCCTTAATGACCTGGTGGGGGAGGTACTTCATCAAGATGACTGGCCTGAGATTGCACAGAAAAACACATGCTTTGGGCCCAAAAGGACCAGAAATACCTTCTCCTCACTAGTGGTGGCTTTGTTTGAAAGGGTGGTGAGTGACAGACAAAAGAAGAAACAAAATTAAAAAAAGACACCAGAAAGGACGGAGAACGGAGAATTTATGTCACTCGTGTATGGACATGGAATATGTTCTTCTGGAGACAGACGAAGACTCTGGGATGCCATTGACAAGTACTTAGGCAGAACTTCTAAGTATGACAGTATTTATTTTATCCTTATCAGATTAACAGCATCACTGTAACAGTTTATATAACTAAGGATTGTTGACAAATTAACTGATCATATGAGTTGGGCGGTGGAATGGGTGCATATTTTCAATGTCTATTAATTTCGTACATTTTCAAACCTCTATATGTTTTTTTAAGATATAGTGACAGAACATTGCAGTTGAGTGTGCAGTCCTAAAACTAAGAGTTAACGCATTAAAGTTTCCAAGCAGTGTATGCTACTTTCAAATATTTACTCCCTTAGTTATCACCTTTTCTCATAAAATATTCTCCATCCTACCTTGACAAACATATATATCTCATTCACCTTTCTTCACGTGCATGTTTTATTTAGAGAGGTTATGAATTAGTTATTGCATTAAACCCCTGGACAAAAACAGCACATATGAGCTGAAGTAATATCTCTGCTTTCTCTGTAATAGAGACATATTGCACATGTTTGCGTTTGTGGATCTTCTCTAGGAATTGCACCATAATCGAAGCAAAATCAACAGATTTATTTTTTTTTTGAGAGAGGTTCTGTGGAGTTATGGTTCATTTTGGCTTCTGGGGGGGGGGAAATCAGCTGGAACACCCCCTTACGCCCAAAGTAGGACTTTCCACTTGCTAAAGTCTAAGAATGCATCTAAGGCTCTACGTTTCAATATGATTGCTACCCCCATCAATTGTAGAAAGCTGTGATGAAAACAAGTTGATTTTACAAGACACACTTGTAAGAATATATCTAAAATCAATGTTGCATGTAGTGTCACATTGGTGACTCTGATGTTGGACAAGAAGGGCCAGGACATTGTCTCTCACTGCTCTCCAAAGTGTTCTGTCTTTTGAGGTCTGAGCTTTGTTTTAGTCAAATTCTTCCAAATGAAAATGACCGGACATCCAAGTTCAATAATTTGGAGAGGTGACACAATCTTTTTGGCAAAATAGTTTATCTCTGTTGTGTTGCACTGTTGACAATGTATCAAGATGTGTTGTATCAGTCAAAACACAGAGACCCAACCTAAAAAAAAGCATGTCAAGTCCTTATCTGAACTCCATTTTGAAAATAATTTTCAGCTTCTGAAACATTATGTTTTCTTTTTATTTCTCGTAACAAGTGATTCTTTTTTTCCTGTAAAAATTGTGTAATGTTGCATCACGTTTTAATGGCCACATATTCAATAGAAGCAACCAAGCAGATAAGATTTTGATCAAAACCAAAGTCAGAGTGTAGGGTGCTGTTAATTATAGGTCATTACAGGTAAAATATCTAAAATCCAAATTAGGACTTATAGATTCTGGAGATTTTTAAGATAAGATCTTCTCCACTGGACTTATATAGCAGAGACTGTGTGTGAAAAATTAGACCAAATATTATAAATTGTTTCTTTTTAATCTTAGAAACAGTTTGCGGTTTTGAAAATGAGGAAGAAGGGTGTGGGGGGGTTATCTCTTGTTTTTATTTCTTTTAGAAATGCTTACAAATAATGACCTCAGTGATGGATACCACAGAAATCAAAGCAACTCCTAAATATAGTGGTGCAAGATATCAATTCCCAATGGCTGCAACAGTGTGCTTTCATCTGAGAAAAACATGTTACTGTTCCAGTTGGTGAACAAAATGATCAAAAATGAGCAAATGTAAGCAGGGGGCTACTTTAAACAGTGGCATTATTACCTGTTTCAAACCAAATGACCTAATTTGCAGAAGTTCTGTTTCTGGCAGAGTCACACTGTATTCATGTATTAGAGCACAATTTGATTTCACTTGCTATAAATCTGAATAGCCATTTTAGAAACTATTGCACAGAAGACAAAAGAGCAATAATTAGTCCAACAGGATAACAGTTAACCAAAGGTTTGATTAATGGGCTAATTGTCAAAAAGTGAGTGTGTTCCAATGTTTTTAAAGACAAATTTGTTTAGTCTTAACAGAATGTTGCACAAGCATTTTATATAGAGTATCTTTAAGAATTCTAGCCAGAAATATTTGGTTTATCATGTTCTATACTTGCTAAATATAGAGCTAGTGGGAATATCTAAAGCTTACACAGTGCTGTGAACATGCCAGATTTTTTTACCTGCACAAAATGAGACTATAATACATTATTTCAACACGCAGCAATGGGTGAATACCAGGTCAGTCTCTGTCTCCAAGATGGGAAGTGAACGGGGAGGAAAAACATAAAACACAGAATCAATTCTACTTTCCACCCTGTACTAAGTAATGTTGCATCTTACCAGTGCCACTCTACAATAATACATCCATCAAAATAACGGTAGCTAAAATGAAGAGGGAAAATAGTGAAATGAAGAACAGAAAAACAAGATAAACAAGAACAAAATTGTAGGGTGCACTGTACGTGCCAATCAAAGGCAGTGAAACAAGCAGTTATAAACAGAAACACATTGAATGAGAACATTTTCATATTAAATAAAAAAGTCAGAATGATGAAATAAGAGCAGAAAACATGACATCAAACCATAAAGAGGAACAAAATAGCAGACAGATAAAACAAAAGAAGACACAATTTGTATGAAAAAGAACTAAACTGACAGAATTAACCAGTGTTGCCTTATTGATAGTGAAACCAGCTCAACTTGCCATTGGAAGAGAGACATGGCGCAAAAATGTATCTGTAAAGTGAAACAATGACACATAGAGGTTGTTAATGCTTATAGTGGAACTAAGCTGAAAACTAATGTGAAACTACGTTTTTTCAGTTTCTTTTTGTGATAAAGTACTAGTTTTGACAACACAGCCAATGACATTCAGACCAGTTTTTGTGCACTTGTGGTTTCAGTGATACCTCAAAAACAATACTACAATGAATGAGCACAGAGAAAAAGCTCTGCACAATCACGCCGTTTCTTAGTGGACACATGAAACATTGGTCTCTTTTGAAAACAGTACAACTTGGAGTCAGGAGGTCAGCTGCTTGTTACATTTAGGAGGGTGTAGAGTTATAAATCACAGGATAGCAAAACCAGAAAATGTCAATATTTCTTTTTGTAAAAGAAAAAAAACCCTGACAACTCAACATTATACCATCCTTTGTTCCAAGAAGGAAACTTTGTGAAGTTTCCTTCTTGGAAACTTTACAAAGTTGAATACTAAACGGGCCACAGTTCAACAAATTAATTGAATACTTGAGTAGTTAGTTAATTTATTAGCATTTGACCCGAAATACATATAAAATGATGATTGCATAGTTGGTGAACTATGTCATCAATTAAACACTTTTCACAAAAACATTCTATAGAAGCATTTTTCTTTTTACTATTTCTTGGTTTCTTGCAGCAACAACTTAGACATGTATTTTATCTGTGATCTGCTGTAGTCTTTTGAAGCTAATCAGAAGTTGACTTTCTGTGCTGATTAGATGCTTGTTTGGCTCTATTTGATGAACCATAATGATACAGGAACCATGAAATCATATAATAAATGCTGAAGTAATTATGAATGATTCTAATATAAAACAAGTTTAAATTGCAATGAATTTATTGTAAATGTAATTATAAAGATCATAAATGAACCCCACATTTACATATTAATTGATACACGCATTTGTTAAATGTATTTATCTCCAGTTTTATTCCAATTATAATAGGAACATAAC
>CAEFZY010059934.1:0-19391 GCA_903066815.1 Brachyrhaphis roseni | reverse complement strand
TATATATATATATATATGCCTAACAGACCAGCAGCAGATTACTGAACTTTTATATAATTTGATCAAATAAAGTATTTATTTTTTTTTAAAATGCTTGTTCCTCTTTTTTTATTAATCACATTATTCATTAGCAGCATCAATACTAATATTTTAGTCATTGTGGTGCAATATCGTATGACTGTATATGAAGATTGTTACTCAGAAACACAAAAAGAACAGAAGGATTCAGTTTGTCTAACAATTGTAAATATTTGCATATGTAAACACTTATATTTCTTGCTAACTTATGCAAAAAACAAAAGTTGGATTTTTATTAGGACTTGGTTTTATAATTTTTTGCAGGTGTTTGTGTTAAAAGTCTCACCCATGTACCTTGGGACATTTACTGCCCACTTTAGAAACGATTTAAAGTCATTTTCCATGTTCTTCTATTAGTCACCTATACACTAATGTGATTATGTTTTATAAACGCAAATAATACCAGCAGTAGGTTAGCCAATTTGCTTTGTTACAAGGACAATGTCTAAACAATGTCCTTGTTTAGACATTTTATAGTCTAAACAAGGATCAGAACCACAATCCAATGTAATACAAATACAAATTTCTTCTAGCAAACAGCTGAATTAAATTATATGTGAGATTTGCACATTTTTTAGAATTACTTATCTCCATCATTTATGAATACACTAAACTATGAGAAAGAATACAATAAGTTTTGACAAAGGGTAAAATTGACCCAAAGCCTACTTTTTGTTCTTCCTTTATTCAGTCTGGCAGAAATCAGTAAGAACTGATGATGAATCAACTCCTTGAAGGAGTGTCCCATTTCCCATAACCCACTACATGAGCTAAACGCTGTGGGAAAGGGGGTGGGGGGGTTAGAATTAGGACTCATACTAAGGTGTGTAACAAAACACAGAACTGTTGTTTTGTTAATATGGATTTTTTTAAAAAATGCCTTGAAGATGAGGGTGCCCTACATATGTTGGAGCTGCTTCTTCGTGCTTGCACGTTTCTGCAGCAAGTGACTCAAATGTGGGTCACGCTCATGCAAGGTGCTTTATCCTGTGATCCAGAGAGCTCAGTTTTCTTCTCAGCCCTGTCAAGATGATGCATGTGTGTGCGTGTGCAGAAGAGGAGCGAAAAGATGAGGTGTGAGCTGCAGCGCTCCCATCACGAGGAAACAGCAGTGAGTCTCCTCAGTCGAGGCTCAGCTAGCTGAGTCTGTTGCTGGCCAGATCAGCTGGCAAGTCTGTCTAGCGGGGGTGTGGCACATCATAACAAAGGGCTGTGGGCAGACAGGCGACTGACTGCACAGCTCTTATCAACCCCCAATTTCAGTCGATCTGTATCTCCCCTCCCTTCTTCAGTGTCCTATCCTGTGGAATGCAAAGCGCTAAAATCTGGAGGTATGGTCATTTTTTGGTGTGTGTGTGTGTGTGTGGGAAGGTCATATGTGACACGCTGTTGATTTATTGGACTTCTTGGACTGATTCTGCAAACTTCCTGCATGCCCATGCACACTTGACTGATTCTGCGCATCTATGGCTACATGTTTTGCTTCTTTTTTTTTTTTTTAGAAACTCATGCTGCTTTGAAGCAAACCATTTCTTTTTATTTTTTTCAAAAGGAGCAATCTTCTTCAGGAAACGTAGCTTAATGTAGTTCTCTACGTGTACACCGCAGTTTCAGTTTGAACATACTGTCCAATGCGGTGGTGGATGTGCGTGCGTGTGTTCAGTGGGGAGGAGGAAGAGTGGAGGGGGGCGGGGGGGACAAAGCTTAAAGACTTGAGTGGGAGTGGCACTGTTTTCAAGCCTCCCTTCCCAGAAATTAAAAGGACATTATAAAGTTTATATAACTCAGAGCGATGCATGTATCATTATGAAGCTATGCAACACGAGCGCGTTAGTTTGATTTATTTTAGGTGGATTCTTGAATTTCACCAATAATAAAGCAGCTTTAATGTATACCTTATTTAGATCAGACAGCATTCTCAGTTTTCTTTCACTCTCGTGTGAAACGGGAACACAATAAAGCAGCATTCAACACCTGCATCCGATCGAACTGACCTGTGTGTGTCCTTAGATGAGCTTTGAGGTGGGAGGATTTGCCATAAACTTTTTCACAGCCAGAGTAGTTGCATTTGTGCTTTTTCTGAGGTGGCTCCTGCTCTGTCCGACCTCTCGATCTCTTGCCTCTTTGTCTGAGCGCAGGATCGGAGGTGGCGGTAGGTGTGGCAGAGTTTCCATCCTCTCTCAGGTTCGGCGTGCTCTCCTCCTTTATCTTTGCCTGCTCGGCAACGCCGTTGGGTGTCTGCTGGTTAAAATCCGCCAGGATCCTCGCCACCACGAAAATCGAGGAGTTCTCCTTCACCAGGGGCTCCTTTATTTCTTCCCCTGTCCTGGAAGAGGTTGGGATCTCCGGTTTAATCTCCCTGTTGCCCTTAGGAGGGTGAACAACTGCACGGCTGGACATTGAAACAAGGCACTCTGCTGCAAAGTGATCCATTCTGTCTTTGAAACAGCCTCCTCTGCTTCTTAATGACATTCGGGAAAAAAATAATTATGAAACAAATTCGCGTGTAGGAGGTTGTTTAAAAAAAAAAAAAAAAAAAAAAAAAAAAAAAGTACTTGCACCGTGCTTCCCTTTGTGTAGAGGCGGTGAGGTGGAGGTCGTTCTCATCAGAGAGAACTGACTTTATGATCTTACCCGGCTTTCCAAAATCATCAACATCCTGTGCGAGAAACGCCTCGCACCAAACAACAAAAAAATAAAAAAAAAAAAACGCAGAGAAGATCTCTCTCTCTCTTACAGAAAGAGAGGGGGAGAGAGAGAGAGAGAGAGAAAGAGAAAGGGAGGGAGAAAGCATAAACCGGAGTCTTTGTTTAGTGCAGCGACACCGGTAGCAGGAACTCTTGAAACTTGGATGCGTTAACTCCCATTGCGGCTTCAGACTGTCTCCAGCACAGTGAGCGCGTCTCCCTAGCGCCTGCTCCAGCTCGCTGTATCCATGCTGGGGGCGTGTCGAGCCGGGCAGCGCTCGGCAGCATCGTCAGAGGAGTGGCTCATTCATTGGGTACAGCTTGTCCCCAAGTACTCCGAGCAACACGAGTTGCTAGAAAGTTTCAGCTGCGCTGTTTCTATGCGTCCAGAGGATGCAGCACTCTACCTGCCGCTAGGAATTGTCGAGACAGCCACACTGATGCAGTAGAAACCCGCGACTAGATATCTCTTATTTGGCGCATTTTTGATCAGATGGGCTGAGGAATATGACGAGGGAAATTTCAAGATCATTCAGTGTCACGTGACCTCTTTGTGCGACCCAAGTCACAGAGGTCATCTCTTAAAAAAGAAGAATCAAAGCACAGACCTTAACTGATAAATACACACCACACACTCATGTGAGTTAGGTTTGCTGTGTTTTCAAAAGTAATCCTAACCCTTGAAGTTTTTTTTTTAGCATTTTGTCATGTTACTACCTCCAACCTCAAAGTACTTTAATGGGATTGAACATGATGCAGCAACACAAAGTCTGCAAAGTGGAAGAAAAATTATACCTGGTTTTCATTCATAATAGCAATGGTAGTAATGACACTTTTCATAAGCAGCCTTCAAAATACACAAGGACCTTGTACAAATAGATGCACCTCCGCATCAATTACATATTGAGTAATTAACGGGAGTCTGTAGAACTTGTGCATATGAGGAGATCATTCAGTCATTTGATTATGGAGTGCTGGACATGGGACACATTCAAAAACTGCAGGACACCAAACCTCAAAGACCACAACTCTGTGGTTAATGCTCTGCTTATTTGGTTGGAGCTTGACCAGTCAGATTCATAGTTTATTTGCAGTAATAAGTCTGGAGAACATGGAAATTGATTCAAATAGAAAAAAAGAATAAAGTTGAAAAGTTTCCAATTTCTAATGGATGAACATTTCAAAATGTAATATATATTTTCAGTAACTTGAGTTCTTGTTTTACTCAAATTTCGTGAGAGTTCAATTTTGTTATCAAAATGTCAATGTGGCAAAAATGCCAGTAAATGTTGTACTTTATGTGAATGTTTAGGTTAGAAAAGTGCAAATAAAATGTGTATAAACTCTGTGGGTGTGGTTGTGTCTTTATAGTTGCAAAACATGTAATTAGATATTAAGAGGGCAGGGAGCCCCACTGAGCCTCTTCACCATGCTAACCTGCAATCTGCCCAAAGAGGGCAAACAAAATTCTAGTTCAAGTAAGGACGGATGGACAGATAGACATTTTTGGCTTGACACCAACTGCACCACTGGTACATTCAACTTGAGTGGCATTCAATATAGTTGCTTTCAACATGAAACACAAATGTTTATTTTGCAAATAAGGAAGAAGGAAGCTTTCCATAGTTTCTATGGGCACAGAATCTGCCATAAAGACTTGGTTAAATATGAGTCTCTTGTCATGAAGATATAAAATAATTTTAAATAATGGAATTTGAGAAATAATATTCTTCATTTCTGCATTTCTAAAGTTGAATGATGCTTCTAAGAGGCAAGTTAGAAACACTTATTGGGTTTGTTTACGAGATGCAGTTGGACATATGATGGCTGGTCTATTCCTATGAATTCATTTACTTTCCTGATAAAGTGGCTTTCAGACTGAATGCAGCATTCCCTGAACTTCCCTTGGGTGTTTTTGCTAAACTGAAAATACCCCTGATAGTGTCACTCTCTATTAAACTGCAACAGAGTACAGTTTAAAAAAGTGGTCGTTTCATAATTAGAAGTACATGATGGCCATATTTTATCTGCAAATGCATTTTTATTGTGCTAAAACCATCGATAAAAATGAACATCTTTTTGAGAGATTTGAGATAGCTAGATACCCCGTCTCCATTGGCTACACAAGTATCTGCCAACCACACAGCCTGCCACACACCACAGTTAAATTTGAGCAAATTCCAGCTTTGGAAAGAGTGCAATACAAGCTCCACTAATCTGCTCACACCTACACAGCAAAGTTGGAGCTGTGCGCCACTTGAGCTTTGTTTCACGCAACGCAAAACCTTTGTTGCACAGAGCATGCAGTACAAATGAATGGATTTGAGAGCACAGCAGAGTTAGTGAAATATTCAGCCTGAAAGCCCCTTAATGCCTGCCAAAGATTGATAAACAGAACTTTGTCAGACCACTTCTATTTTTCTGCACGAGTTAAGTAACATACAAAATGGAGATTGTGCAGCGACCTTCATGTTTCTGCAGCTGTGGTATGAGATATGGTGATGGTACTTGGCTTTAGTGGTGCTGGAATGGTTAAAAGCCTCCAACTTTGCAGCTAAAATGGCAACTTCTGTTTACCTCTGTAACTCGGAACTTCAAATACAAACAAAGCATGATTAAATGGCATCTTTCAATTAAAAGTAATAATTCAATGAAAAAGTGCTTTTACTCCTCTTTTTTGCATTAATGACAACCCACCACATGACAAAATTCATTAAGAACTGCTGTTCTAAAATGGTTGCCATCATAGTGATTCTTGAAAAACAGCCATTACTGAGGTTGTTATGAAAAGTCTTACAACCGCAGCTCTATCAAGTTAATAAGTGACAGATGAATTACACAAGCTTTTATGTGTCATCATTCTTTACATTTGCTGGTGTCAATAAAAATAAAGAGAGATTCTACATGTGGCCTTCCAGCCACCAGGACAAAAACCACATTAACAAATGTTAATGAAAATATCTGTATTTGATCATCTAGGAGTTTGTATTAAAAGTTGTGGACTTATTGTAGAGATGTGTTGAGTTGATGACAAATTTGTAATTTGTCTTTTATCTACTTTATTTTAAACATTCTTTACAGATAGCAGGCTACAGAGTTGGTAATGAATTTGTCCTTATCATTAAGTGATACATGAAGAGAAAAATAATGAATGAAAACACACATAACACAGAAGTGCATTGTATCATTAAGAGAAATCATCTACTTACACATACCCTTCCTGTCATTTTAAATTTGGTGTTCAACAGATATGAAGCTAACGCAGATCCTTCAGCCCCTTGGTTATTCAGATAAATCTGTAAAAAAAAAAAAAAAAAAGAAACCAACCTGGTAAAAACATTTGAACGTGGTTTTACGCTTGAGAATCATGTAGAATTGTTGGATCAATCCTGATTTTACTATTTGTGAAACATTGCCAAGTTGTTTTCCAACCTGAGATGGAAATTTTAATTCCTGTTTTCGTTTTGCTTTGGCTGGATTATTGCAGTGCGCTTTTCAGCTGTTAAACTGAAAAGTGCACAAAATGTGGCTGCTTTGCTTCAGACTAGATCTTAAAAACTTTGTCACATGACTCAATTACTAATGCAACTTCATTGGCTCCTGGTTGATTATTGAGTGCACTTCAAAGTTAATTGTTTTGACCTGGATAGCTTTACATCGTCAGACACCGGTCTACATTTCTGGACTACATCATTACACCTCCATTGGGGCCCTCAGGTCCTGTCATCAAAGCCTGCTGATAGTCCTCCATACAATATTGAAAACCAAAGGAGAACGAGCCATTCTCTTCTCTGTCTGCAAATCTTTGAAATTTTCTTCCTCTGACTCTAAGATCAGTGGATTCAATGGTTTTCTTTGACAGCATGATAAAACATGATCTTTTTATGTTTTTTTATTTAATTTAATATTGTCCCGTGTGTCTTTATTGTTTGATGAAGATTGATCTTTCGTCAAAACTTTGTGATTTTATATTGAAAGATGTTGAATAAATGCAGTTTTACTTGCAAAAGTCTTACGTGCATCATGTCATCTTTTTGGAACAGTAATAACAGAACACACAGGAAGGGGTCTGAGACTTGCAGTAGCACACCAGAAGAGAGCTGAAACATTTACCGCTGCCAAATGATTGGTTTTATTCTGCTGAGATTCCCCAGAGAGAGAATAATTCTCCACCACAGGATCTCAAATGAGTTTAATTATGTTCTCGACAGAATAGACATGTAAGTGTATGGGTGTGGTCAGAAGTTTAAAGACTCTCATCATGGGAATTAAGGTCATATTAATTTGGAGCTTTTCTGGTGATTTAACTGTTGTGCTCCTTTTCCAGGGTCAGATGATCATGCAATAAAAAATTGTTGGGGTTTTAAAAATAAGAATTGTTTTTGGATAAGTTTAAATTTACTAGTGATTTTCTTAATAAATGGCCAGACTATACAATTCAAATATAAACATACATTCAGACAAATCCTTTAATAAGTGACTCTGAAGGCTCAAGAAAGTCTTCTACCTTGAAAAGGCCAATGCAAATTGACCTCTAAAGAGCTATCATGATTGAATGCAGATGGTAGTGTAGTCTGCTGGTGTTAAACTATAATTGATTTTATTAGATAGCATACATTGGATTAACCACAACTCAGAAAAAGTATCTCTGTAACAATTTAAGAAGGATAATTATAGATTTCCACAAGTTAGAAAAGTCCTTTGGAGCCTAAACCACTGCAGATTCCAAGAGCTCTAGTTCAACTAAGTACAAGTAAATCATTATGCTAAGGTTGGTTATGATGTTCAGGCACAACACAGTAACAACCAAGGTCACTCCCTGTTCCTGAACTGGAAAGTACCATAAATACAAATTAATTCTTCACTGAAGCCCAGGAGCTCAGATGATGCAAGACGAAATCATCGTCCAAAATGGACAATTCTAAAATATGTTGCTGTCCACATTAGCAAGCCAAATTTCTTCTGGGGAACCATCAAGTAATTTGGCTGTTGGGAGTAAACTTTAGGAGGTAGGGTTTTCAATACCAAACAGTATTCCAAATGTCCAGTATGTTGGGAGGATGGGGGCCTGTGTTAGCAGTACTGGTGCATTGCACAGAAAAAAAAAAAAGAGAAAGCCAACAGTCTTCAAAATCTTTAACTTTAACCCAAATTCACATCTAGATAATTAGAACTGGGAGTGGATGTTTCAATAGGACAATGAAAACGGATCATTGAACAAAGCAAACTAACATTAGGCATCTGGAATCATCTTCCCAAATCAATCAATCAATCAATCAATCAATCAATCAACTACACTTGGGTTTATTCACACAATTAGACAATGTCATTATTAATTCACTAGCACATCCGCTCATATCATTTACAGCAGATGAGTGAAAAAGAAGCAGGAAGAAAAAAAATGTCCCAGGAAGACTAACATTTTTATTGAACTCTACAAATTCTGCCAGAAAGAGTGACCATAAAGGCCAGATATGTGCGAGGAGCTTGTTTGTGGCTGCACACGCAAGTGGTCAAAGTACAACTTGTTGATCAGCAGTTCACCAAATATTAAGGGGTTCCATGTATATATGAACAGCATAAATCTATTGACTCTCTTTAGTCTTGAGAACCGCCTTTATTCTTTGTGAAATAGATTTAACATGGTGCTGGAAACATTCTTCAGAGATTTTTACATTGACATCACACAGCTGCTGCAGATTTTTATGGTGACACATCTAAGAGACAAATTTCTTGTTTCAGCACAAGGTGCTCATAGTTTAAGATCTGGTGACTGTGAAGGCCAATGGAATACAGAATATATTAAATCTGACAATATATTGTCAGATTTAATATACCAGATTATTTTTAAATGATTTGATGGTTTGTGACGTGGTGCATTATCCTGCTGGAAGTAAACGTCAGAATATTGGCAACACTGTGGTCAAAAAGGAATGGACATTACCAGCAACAGTAGTCAGACCCTTACTTAGTGCTTGGGGGCTCAAAGTGTGCCAAGAATCCTCAACAACATTAAACCAACAGGACCAACCTTATCTGTTGATACAAGGCAGGATGGATCCAAGCCATGGTTTCAGGTTTCAAATATAGAATTGAACAGACAAACCTAATAAAGTGTCTGATGAGTATAGGTGTTAATGAATCCAAAATAACTTTGTGACGTCTCAGTCTTTTATCATATCTTAGTGTGCAACGACCGTCTAAATGCATGTGTTGTGCATTTTTGGAAAAGCATTGCTGCGATTCAGCAAACCAGCAATTTGATTCAAACCCCTGCTCTGAGCAGCTCATTGGTCTGAGCCAAATGAAATCCAGCCAGGAGCCACAAACACAGTCTTCCTTAGTTTATCCTCCAGCAAGAGACAAGTGACACCATTATTGAAAGAAAAGAGGAAAGCTACAAAGCACTGCAACATGATGGCTTTCTAGTTACTAGGTTATTACATAGGTGATGAAACTATTGATTTTGATAAGTTTGATTAAACTGTTAGGTAAAACAAATTTAGCCTTTAATGGATTTTATGCTTTTTTTAATGTTAAAAAAGTGAAGTAACAGAGTAAAGTCATTCAATTAAAAAAAAAGTCAAAACTCAGTCAACAGTACTGATTAAAGTGACACACATGCTCTTTTTTCCATGCTTACTCAAGTTGGCCCTTAGTAAAGATCCGGTTAGTTTCTCTCCTTGCATGGCAAAATCTGATAATCTTATTTTCTCTTTTTCATGTTTAACAGTCAGTGAAGCCGAACTTGGTACAAAAAAAGTTTTTAAGAGGAATCAACTCATGCTTTACCAAAAAAGCCTATTTTCCTGCAGCTGCTGAAGCTCCTTGTGTGAGGATGAATGCACATTTTCTGTATTGTGCACAAAAGCTCACATAGTGAAGTTCCCAGTGTTCAGTGTGAGCAAGGCAATGTGGCATTCAGAGGGCCATCTGGCTGTATTATTTTACATATTCTTTCACCACAAAAAAAACGTGGCGTTCTTGTGTTTCATCTGGTGCTCTAGCAATCTTTTCTAACGAGAGCACAGCAAGAGGGTATAGTTCCTCTTTCACAGAGTTGCTTCCCGGAGCTGTGCAGAAACTGTTTATCAACTACCGATGGGTGTCAAGTGCAAGAAAGCCAAGCGAGACAGAGCGAAGAAAACATTTTACAACTGATTCTCAGTGAAGTCAAAAGCAGCGGTAAAAGTGATCTTTAAACTCAAATTCAAAGAGGAGTTTATCTATCGGTGGAGCTGGAGCATTGTGATGATTCAAGAGAGCTTTTGTATGTTTCCAAATCCTAGCACCAACCCCCGGTGCGCAGTGTCCAAACAACACACTGTCTGGCACTGACATAATGTTCTCAGGCAAGAAAAGCGATTTGATTGGCCTCTTCACTTCTGTTTGCAGTGGAAAAGATCCTCTGTGTGAGCACGGGGCAGTCTGACCACTGTAACAATCGGGCTGCTTGGACTGTTGTGTCAAAGCTCTGGTGGCAGAACAAAAAGAAGATCCCCTCCTCCAACAGGGGAAATTGCTATAAAAGCCACAAACACAAATGAGTTTAAATGAGGTTTTCTTTTCTTGGCAGAAGGTTGTGGTGATCAGTGGAAAATACTGAACTCTGTGAGGCTGATAAAGTTTGAGTAAAGAAAAACGTTGTTGCCAAACTTTAAAGCAGTTCTATGCAGTTGTTGTTTCTGGGTGCAAAAATCCTTGCAGTGTGCAAGGAAGTGAAACTCAGACAGAAAATTTCCTTTAAAAAAGCAAAGCTTTTAGAGAAACTAAGGAACATGATGAAATTTAAATTCACGTCTTTACATTGTACATTCCTGAGAGCTATAATGCAAAATTATAGTTAAAATAACACAAATTATGTCAAATGCAACAAGAAACGACACTTTTGTAGATTTGTAACATTAATGACACCTTTAGTAGTACACTTTAAAAATGTTTCTGCTTAGTTGTCAACTGTTGTATGCAAGTTTATATATGAGCATATATATTTACATATATTTATATATATTTATATATGCTCATATATATACTTTTTAAAGCATGTTTCATCTGAAATTACAAAATATATATTAAAAAAATGTCATCTAAGGCTGACAGAAGACTGAAATCTTAGTTTAAATTTTGAACAAAATGAGAACCAAAAACAAACCACTGAAGCAAAATGTAGGTTTATCAGGAAAAAACATAGCAATCACTCAGTTACATCCACTGACTTGTCTACCTCATAATGGGTTTTTCAAGTCAATAAAAATAAAATACCATGTAAAAAAATAGACCATGCCTATGTGAGTAAAGAAAAACAAAGACTTTTCAGGAAAGTCTACATAGATTGGACATTTTTTCCCCCAAATTCCAACTTTATGATCTCAAATATGGACATAACAGCTTCCTCGCAGAGCTTTCAAGTTGGTTTTCAGTTTTACTTGAGTGTCAAACCTTGAATTCAGGAATGACGTCAACCAACTGAACTGTATTTGCATTGCAAACCACAAACCGGTAAAATTTCCTCATAGTTTAACTAAGAGTAAATAACAATATCCTGTGCTCCATTTCATGCATCCAAGCAGGTTAAACAGGTATATATACACAAAGAGAGATTGGGCACTGTGTGTGTGCCCAATGCTTTCTGTACTCACTCAGGCCATCTTTGTCTAATTTTAAAATTTGTTTCATCTGACACATTTAGTGTGAGCCACAAAAGCAAAAACAGAAGAAATAAATTGTTTTTTGCAGCGCCGTAGTAGAGCGCAGGAGCTCTCTCAAATAAATGGTAACACATTCAAAATAATAAAACAAGTGCCATGATTAAAATCTTAATCTTGTTAATGCAGAGTGTATATCTAAATCCATAAAGATATGCAGATGGTTTTTACTGTTAAGGGACCAAAGTTTCAGGCAAATTACAACTTTGACCCAGTGTTCTACGGTTAAGCATCTCTTTGCCACCTTGGTTGCTTTAAATTAAAATGTAACTGCTCATAAACCCGATAATTTATTAACTTAAACAATTTGTCATCATTTCCTTTAAGCCACTGTTCCCATTAAAAAGGCACTTGTCAAAAATCTCTGAAAGCAAAACTGACTTATCATAGCAGAAGAAGTAATAAAGCACTTAAAAGTGTTTTAGTGCAGTTCAGTTATAAAGTTAGTACTTCTGGTAATGTCACATTTTCTTATCTGATATCAGTTTCTTTGAAATTTAGACACTGTGAGTCAGGAACTCGCTGACACACACACAAAAAAGTTGTTTGACGACAGCAGAGTAGTGAGATACCAGAGTGAGGGTATGAAAATACACAGTTTCTATTTTGTGTTGCACGTCTTCAGTCTTACTCATCGTTAATAACACACTAGAGATCAGCAGTTGGGCCTCATGACTAACGATGACAAAACAAGATCATATTTTCACCTGTAGAGAAAATAAGATTAGTCATACAAAAGACACGCAGGTGCTAAAGTCTAAACATGTAAGTTTAATACACGTGAGTAAACACAGAGCTTACGCCCGCCCACCTTACCACATGTTTGTGTTTCACTGGAGTGCAAGTGAAAGATTGTTATTTGTTCCTTTGACCAGGAAGCGAAAGGAACACCAGATTGTGAATGCAGTAATCTCTGCTGAATCCGTCAGGTGTAGCCGAAACAAGAAGACAAGTTCAAACTACATGTAATTGTAACAAAGTGAGGCCTGTCTGCCTGCCTGCCCTCAGCAGGATTTACTGGTTACAGTGTTACTGGGTTGTTATCAAGATTCAACTGTCATGAGATCCCCATCAGATGGCAAAAATGCACATGTGGGCAAAGGATGAACATGGACAAATACTGTCATGTCTCAGCCATGAACAAAATGACTTTTCTCTTATTCTCAACCTCCATATTGTGTAATCCAAAAGAGCTTGGCTGAGTTTTTACTTAGCTGAGAAATACAGGAATCTCATATTCATTGCCACATGAGCCAATTTATTAACAGATCAAAAATTATCAACACCAGCCCATTTTCTTTCCTGAAAGAGTTGTTTGTTCTGGCGTTTTTGGACATTTTGGGATTTCCCATTCTGAATTTGAGGTGGTTGAAACCTTAGTTTGACGAAAAGAAATTTTAAAAACTCTGTTCCAATCAATACTTGAACCAAGCCAGATATTTTCAGTAGATAAATGTAGAAATGAATGTATGAAATAAGTGGAAACAGTTAGCTAGATTTTTAGTCTAACTTAGATTAAAGATCCGTGTAAAAAAACATACTGGATTTCATGAAAGATGGTGGACAAAGGACAAATTTAGATTTTGTGTAAATATTTGTACTTTCCCTTTAACCAATCCATTCTTCTAATGTGGACTTTGTTACTTGCTGTTCAAACCATACACTGAATATACCATCTTCACTGACATTCTGACATTAATAATAATTTTGATTATACTAAATTACCTTAAACAGAAAAGGTTTTGTCTTATTTACCAGTGAGAAAAACGTAAATTTTGAATACAGTATGTGAATTAAAATTTGTTCTTTGTTCTTGTCCTTGTTAGCTGGGTGTACCATCAAACTCCTCTGTGGAGTAATAAATGAATAATAAATAATATTTAATGAGTTTGATTCATTCTGACACTCTGAAGGTTTAATTGCTGTGTCCTAGAATGGCTTAAGATAACTTTATAGTTTATTATGCTCCATCTGAATATTTTTTGGTTTATATTGTGTTATCTGCGACAGACTGGCGACCTGTCCAGGGCGTACCCCGCCTCTCGCCCAAAACGTTCGCTGGAGATAGGTACCAGCACCCCTCCCAACACCTATAGGGACAAGGGTGTACAGAAAATGGATGGAGAGAACCATGAAGCGATCAAAAGATGAGGGTGCTGGCAAGGAGTCTGTTGAGTCTCAGGGTTATGGAGATAACAATTTTAAATCTAAATCTGCCAAGGATGGAAAGGATTTTTGGCTTAACTGTAGCTGACTGAAGTATAAAAAGTCCCCTAATAAACTTTTGAAGAAAAAAAAAAGTATTTTTGTCTTTTTTATTCAGTACAAAATCCTTAGCAAATGAAGCTGTAAACTTTTAAACTGCTGATTTGGCAATGCTTGAGAGAGGGGAATGCAATCATGAAAACATAACACATATCAAATGACACTGCTTACACACATTTGGTAAATGTCTTTGGCTTCTTCTGATTTTCTGTATAGGAAAGCTGTGGTATTTTATTTCAAGTAGTTTCTCTGAACTTCCTTGTTATTTATCTTGTACTCTTATTTACATGCAATGCTTGAAAGTGGCTAGGTCATAGTTCCTTAAGTAGTGTCAGTAGTCTGTGTGATAAACTGCAACGTTTTTTGCCATCTGTTTTGTTTTCTGTTTTTCAGTACAGAAGAGGGAGACGAGCCTGATCTGTGGTGGGAGATTTTTGGCCTAAAAGTTGAATTCGGTTATCTTCCCTCTGCCTTCAGGCTCTCAACGTTTAGCCACATAACAGGCACATAACAGAAGCTGCTTTTTTCACCACTATGTTAATCCTGCCTGCATCCCCCGCCATGCTGCTGCCGCCACAAAGAACAGAGCGCTGCCCATCATCGCTGACAGACCCTGTTGTACTTCTCTGCATAACTTCAAAAAATAAGACACTTATTTTATCATCTGACGCAAAAGTGACGACCCTTATGTATGTAACTGAGCTGAGTTCACAATAACTGCGTCAGTCAGCTGACCCCAGACTGATGCTGAGCCACGATGACTTGGTACTGCCATCATTGTTGATCCTCACCACAGCGTGGGGGCTTTGTCTCTTCCACACAATGCAACTCAAAAGAGCAAAGTAAAGGCGACACAGTTTTGTTTTTGCTTTCATTTGCTCGGTGGCAGCAGCTCTGTTCAAACTGCATGGATCACTCCAGTGTATGGATGTCTGGGGCTTGGGGCACTCGGCAACCGGCGAGGGAACCTGATTCTGAAACATAGAATTCAGTCTGCAGAGTCTGCATCAGCTTGCACTTTTGATGCTGTAGGGATGACTAACTTTTTTTTTTTTTTTTCAGAGCCATTCAGTGGAACACTTAGTGTAAATGACATGTAACCCACTGGGAATAAACATTGATGAAAACGAAAGCCATTACACACTGAAAAAGAACTCCATCAGAACATCTATATAAAGGTGAAACAAGCAACACATGAGAAACTGAGGATTACTTTTCACTTTCACACATGTGGAAGATAAAATATAAAAAAAATAGAAGGCATGAAATATTTGTTTTATGTTAAAAATACATCAAAATCAAAATTATCAATGGCCAAAAGGGTCACAATGTGATAAATAACAAATTTATTAAATAATTTATTTTTTATATATTAAAATTTAAATATAAATAAAATAAATAGCTTTAATAAGAGAATAATTAAATGCATTTTGCGTGATTTAAAAGTCTCAGTAATTAAGTATAAATATAAAATTCTATATGTGAAATTAATTCATTAAAAGTGTATCATCTTATCTGTTAGATTCATAAATAATTAGTCCAGAATTTAATTATTGAATCCTAGGAGCTGACTGGTCAATGTACAGAACAGTTGAGTTTCAGACCAATTACAATGATAAAAACAGTGGTAATAATCCTGATTACGATGTTTGGGCTGACAGATCCATGAGGTGTTTCATGGATGACATAATCATGTAGGCTTTTTGTAAATTAAACATACATTTGATGTATTAAATATTTAAACAATTAGCTATGTATCTGTTCTTATAAAATGTGATGATTTATTTACTTTTGAACTGTGGACCTCCATCTATATGTAAAATTAAACACATTCCAAAGGGCTAGAAGGTTGCTCTGTTTTGTTTTGTTATTGTGGTCGTTTCTAAGGAAGTTGTTTGATTTTTGCTCTTGCTTTGTTAGAGTATGCAAAAACATATCCACCACATTACGTGCAACTTATGAGGAGATGTGACTGGAAAAAAGGAACTCAACATAAAAGTTTCTTGTGAATTAAATATGTGCTTTTTAGCATTTATACTTTCTTCAGCAGCATTGGAACACCAGACAGTGCACCTACATACAGAAAATAATAAGAATATCCTTTATTGTACTGCATCAAGATAGTCTTTCAAGGAATTTGACCCTTTCTTCCTTGCAGAATTGTTTTAGTTAACATAGTCACCATCGGTTTTGTGTTTCTAAGCATCAACTGCTTATCCAACATCTCAGTCTGAATTACACTAATTGATTAGTTTAAATACACTTGAGCTTAAGGTAACAACTGATAGTCTGAGATTCTCCTTCTGGATGTACTTATAAATTCATGGCTCTCTATATTACAGCATTTCTAAAATGTTGTCTTAGTTTTGATGTCAGATACAACAAGACAGTTTTCAAAAAGTCCCAGTTTTGTCTCTTTACTCCAAATAATATCTCCAGGAAAGTCTTGATGATTATTGAATTAGGAACAGACTTTAGCTGAGGCAAATTATGTATTTACTGGTCAGTCGTTTACTGGTTCTGAAGTTTGGCAGAAACCAGGCATGGGTAAGGCTTGTGAATCTGAACTCACCAGTCCAAAATTTGATTTTCTTGTAACTTTGGTTATCTTTATCTGGTGTTACAATCCGCATTATAATCTAAAACATTTAAGTTTCGTTTAATTTTTTAAAAAAATCAAAAACAGAAAAAATATCTGAAGAGAGTAAAGGTTCTACTCCTGAACTGTTGTCTTTGTTGAAACTCCATTATGAAGTTTGCATTTTACAACTTTTAGCTGTGCACATTTAAGATGCATGACAGACTGGCCATTTTAAAGTGGGGGAGAATAGGCTGTCCTTATTTCGGCGCCCCCTTTAAACACTCTGCGGTGCAAGGAAAGTTCAAACGAAAAACAGGCAGGCTGAATTTCAAAACAAACGATTTCCACAGAGGTGTTCTTACATCACATGGCTGTTTTCATGGCTCCGACCAGTGTGTGCACTGGTGTCACTGGGTTCATAAGTGGGCGAGGCTCCACGCACACAACCCCCGCAGCTCGACGCATGAACCCGCTTGACCGTGGAGATGCTTCGGGTGCGTGAGTGGGGGGAGGCCAGAGTGCCTCCCTGGGAAAAAAAAAAAAAAAAGAAAAGAAAGAAAACTCGTCAATCCATCGCTCCTGCCTCGCCACAGTGACACCGATTATAGGGGACTGTTTATCCTCAAGTGACCCCGGCGCTGTAACGAGAACATCCCGTTCCTTAGATATTAATAGTTCCCCTTGCGTCACCAAACTGTGGCGGTCCGCTCTGCTAGGCACGCAACGGAGCCGTAAACTGTGCCAACAACATGCTCCGCTCCAAAACAAACAGGTAGTCATCATTCTCCACCAGCTGTCTGCGGGTGTGGGCAGCCAGCGTGATTACCGCTTTTGAACTGTTGCACACGGTGTTATTAAGGAGTCTGTCCATGACAACAAGTCAATCAGGAAGCGCATTAAAGTTTTAATAGAGAGCTGCTCGGATTTGCGCACATCAGCAACACCATGATTTTGGCTTCCCTGAAATCATGACCCTCACTCTGTTGGTGTGGAACTTTTCAACCGGGGTAAAAAACAGAAAAACCACATCCGCCAAAACACAAAAAAACAATATGGAAAACAAGTCCCCCCCCCCCCCCCCCCCAAAAAAAAAAAAAAAAAAAAAAAAAGCTGAAGCAGGAGCTGAACGCAACGAGCCCGCTGCCTGCCTGGCCCGCATCGCTCCAGCCCCAGCCAGGGAGAGAGGGGAGGGGAAGGTGGGAGGAGAATTTCTGTTGCTATGTTCTCTGGGAGTCTCCCGTCTGCAGGAAAGTCATACCCAGCCTGAATTTCTGGGCTGACATGGCAAGTTGAATATAGGTCACCAGCAGTGTGAAGCCACTGCAGCGACTTTATTTTTGATTTAATGCGGGAAATCTTTAGTTAGTTTACAGGCATGTAAACAAAAAGCTCACAGACCGAGACTGTGTCTTGGCCTCAATGATCCATCTGTGCATATCTTCCAGACCTAATGTGGCTGCATGGTTTTACAGCAACAGTAGCCATTGTTCTTGTAGTACTCTTTTCCCATCAGATTAGTGCCAAGTAAAACGTCCCAAAGAAACACTAAAGCTAAGTAATGTGAAAATTGGGGGTAATAGTTTGTCACGTAAGATGTTACATAGGCTTTCTTCAACACAAGATACCCATTGTTAGAACACTTTTCCCCTCACATTGTAATGATTGCAAATAATCTTTCTCTATGGTCTCACCTAATAAAGCTACCTAATGAGAGTAGGGACTATCCTGGAATATAATTTTAATAGAGCAAAACAGCCATGAAACTGGAGATGAAAAGGAGATAGCATGCTATAATAGCCTTAAATGCCAGGATAGGACAGAAGAACAAAATAAATGATAAAAAAAAAAAAAAAAAAAAAAGTATCTTGAGGCTCATCTTGTGAATAAAATTTTTTTTGCTGAGCCATATTGTGGGATAAAGTTCAAAAACTAAGTGAAATACAAATTGTTTCGGATTGGGCTCTTTTCAACCAAAGTCATCACTATGTTTATATATCTCTTGTATACTATGCTTTACTCTTTCTCTTAGATACATTTCTGTTAAACAATCACTCCCTGCAAGTGTTGAAATTGATATGTAATTTGGCAGAGGACAAATATGCCAAAACTGCACTACTTAAAATTTTTTGTGTGTAATTTTACTTAATTGTAATAGCTTGAGATATATCTATAATATAATGCATTTACAGTACCCAAATGTTAAATTCCCAGGGACTATGTCACACTAGATTTAAGTCTGTTCTGGTTGCAGGGTGAAAAATCTATGCTGCTATGCTTAGTATTGTTATCAATACAAGCCAATAAAAACTCATTTTCTTCCATTTTGTGAGCTCAAACATGTTCATAAATAGAAGTTGTATAACACTATTAGCTGCCGCTGGTTTAAAGGATACAGACCATCACAGATTCTAATAAATAGTTTTTAGTCATAATTTGTTTTATTCATTTCACACACCTACATTTCCATGAAGATCCATTGGTCCAAATCCATATTTAACATGAGACGCTGAATCTACAATAAATGACTGCAGATAGTTTGGTTTGGCTCATTGTGCTGGGCATTAGTTCAGTTCAGTTCTTCACTGGTTCATCAGCTGCCACTGCCTCAACAGATTACCCCTGTGGTATTTGCTTAGGCTCACCAATACCATCTGTGTTTCAGATCATGCAAGGCAGTTCTAATTACAGTCACTGCCAGGAGCCCACAGATAATGACGATGCTGCTATGATCAGCAGGATTAGATAGGTGCCCGTCAACTTGCTTTTACTCGGGTCTGTGTGGTCTGCAGCACAGCCGAGACAATCAATGGAAAGCCTCTGTTGTGTGCAGCTTTCTTCAACAGGTGTTTGTTCGCCGATTTACCCAGTGGAGACAAGTTTCATAACAGTCGCATAAACGGAATAATGAAGTACCGTATTTTCCGGACTATAGAGCGCACCCGATTATAAGCCGCACCCAGTACATTTGCAACAAAAAACCATTTTGTACATACACAAGCCGCACCTGTCTATAAGCCGCATGTGCCTACATACAGACGGTACACAGAAAGAGTTTTCAAAGTTTTAGTAATATAC
>CAEFZY010059933.1:0-17810 GCA_903066815.1 Brachyrhaphis roseni | reverse complement strand
AGGAGCTGGAAGAAGTGGCTGGGGAGAGGGAAGTCTGGGCCTCCCTTCTGAAGCTGCTACCCCCGCGACCCGACCCCAGATAAGCGGAAGACGATGGATGGATGGATGGATGGATGTCTGTGAGCAGCTTTTACTTAGTTTTCATCCATAAAGTGCCAGCAGGATTGTTCATCTGTAATTGTTTTATTTTGTGAGCATGAGATGCTGGATTATTAGCCATTGCTTAAGTATTTTGTGCTAACCAGTAGATCAGGGCTGCAAAACCAATATAATCTGCATTAAATTTACCTCCACAAAAAGCCCTTGAAAAGAGACATACTAAATGATTTGCAAGAGATATGCGCATATGACAAAAAGATGAAGAAATAGTTTACTTATTTTAACTACTTGTTTAAAAACCATTCAAATTTTTGTCCTAACTTAAATAAAAAAGAGAACCAGATTCAGAAACTACATTATTGTATTATCTATTACCTAATAATATTAGAGATGCAATTTTAATCCAAACTTTTCCAGTGATAGATGTATCCTAAAGAGCAAGATTATAAAAATAAATCCTTGCTTTACTTCCAGTAGTTTTTAGTTAGGGCTTTCCTTATACCCTTTAATTATAATCGGTTCATAAATCCAATTATGGCATGATTGCATATTTTTCATTATATTAAAGATCTTCTTTTGTGGCGGTTAATGAGCCTTATGTCTCCCTCAAAGCTCCATCACTGTTATTTGCTTTTTCAGTGTGCTTCCTTATTATTCTGTTGCCTCGGTGGGTTGTAAACCTTGGTTTATTCTTTATATAAAAGGAAACCAAAGGAGTCATGAAGCAGCAGATGTAAACAGAGATTAGATGTTTTGTTATTTGACACTAAGAAAACCATGTAGTTGAGATCAATGTCTTTGCCTCCTGGAATAAAATATTCCCAAACCAGGAGACAAGTTAAAATTTTTACTTTCAACTGTGCAGCCTCTTATTTTTCACTCTCTTACTCCTTATCACTTTATTTAGAAAGCATTAGTCACATACTTATCTGAAAAGAACAACAACAAAAAAACTAAAATTTGGCGTTTATATATTTGAAGCGTTTTGTGTTTGGTTTGTATTTTTGTTTAAAGTGGCAGGAAGTGACACAGGATCAGATAGTGATTATTAGAGAGAGCCACAAAGGCCGCTGCCAGCTGGGAGAACGTAAACCTTTTTTTAGCTGAAGATAATTCCTATTGAATGGTGATCTCCCTCAGGGTTCTGGGATGCAGGAAGTGAGGCTCCCTATTAATTAGAATATGAATTAGAAAGACCCTCTTATCAGATGGCTTACAGGAGCAGCAGCAGCATGATCTGCAGAGCAGCAGCTGCAGAGGTGATTCTAGAAATATCAGCTCTGCTTTAGTGATCATTTTGAATGTAACATACAAAGAAAAATACATCATGCACAGTGTTAATTTGCACAGGGTCCTCTATTTATGTATAATTAGGTGACCTTTGAAGGCAGTCGGTTTCACTGGACTTTAGGATATGAAAGACGAGGAGCTTTAACACAAATTACCATAAAATTTGCCATGTTTTTCCAGAGATTTATAATAAAACAAATAAAGAATAAACTTGGGATTATTAATAAGTTTTTGGGAACCTTGAAGTCATACATCTCTATTTAATCCTTGCAAAGTTTCAGAAAAAATCTGGTCATTTGTTAAGTATGCGCTCATTCCTAAATGCAATAAAACTTGTGTTAACCTGCTTGTTTTAAGAATGTGGGAGGAAGCCAGAGATTCGGACTTCAATACATGAATCTCCATGACTGAGATTCAAACCCAAAACCCTCTGATTGCAAGGAAACCGCAAGGCAGTTTTAATTTTTACAACTGAACTTACAAAGTCAGGAGATCTTGTAAGAATTATTGTCATCTTTTATTTTTAAATATGTGGTATTATTAAATTAGATCAGCTTCACAGATCTTTAAATGCAACAGGGCTGCATAAAATCAGCTGAATCTTATTTCAAGCCCATATTTTCTGTGAAACTTGTTCTTGTTTTTCTGGGGTTTGTTTAACAGATAAAACAATCCATCCACTTCCTCCATCTCCCTTAATTGAGACACCATTGTCATTATTTTCCTTAAAAATAATTTTAAAAATTCCTTGTGTGAGCAGCTTGTAGAAAGTTGCATTTCTGCTTGGAGCGAGGGCCTTCTGGGACCGTCATCATTATAGCCCCGTGCTCATTACAGCTGCCCCCCCACCGGGAGCCTGGGGAGTCCGGCGGAGAAAGGCAGACAATCTTAGCTTGAGCTCTGCAGAGGTCAGCGGTTGATTAATGTGCAGATGTGGGGGTTAATCAGCTGCTGACCCCCCAGGCTATATTGTCTTTCATGGTCCGTTTTAATCAATAAGTGTGAACACTGGCAGCAAGATGAACTTCTCTCTTTACACAAAACCTCCACTGTTTCCAGCCCAACAGACAGAGACACTGTCACCCGCCGGGTCATCTGTCTTCTCAACATGTGGCTCTGTAATAAATAACACACAATGTTTGGGGTCAGAGGGCTCTACCTGATGTGTTTCTACAGTTTAGTAAGACATGTAGAACAGTCCGGAACAAGCTTCAAACTTCGGATGTGTTTTTGCCCACCTGCTGCCGTATCCTCACGTCTCATTTGCCAATAAAAGTTGTCGGGCTGTAGCTTCACCTCGATGCCTCTGACTACAGGAACAAATCCATCACATCCTGTGGAGATGCAATCTGACATGCTGTCAACATGACTACACATCAAACCCCAGAGGGAGTTTTTTTTATTTTATTTTATTTTATTTTTTACTTTTCTAGTCAACAAGTAGAAAAAAAAATATTTTTCTTTTTTTGAATTTTGATAAACAAGCACCAACAAATTGAAGATGGTAACGGCATCTGATCTCTGTGGACATCGCTTATGTAGTCAGCATCAAAACATAAATTTTTAGTGCATATGGTTTACTCTGTTTTTTTAAAGATATATATATATATTGTAGTCTGGCAGTGAAAGTATCCTCCTCATACAGCTCAATATAATGTTTATATTGATACAGAGATGGAAGATGTTGTTTGTTTTGGCCTTGTGAATTAAATCAATTCTAATAGTTAATTCAAAGTATGCAAATTTATGCCAGGCTTTCAAGTGACAGCTCTTATAATTGCTTTAGATTTGTGCTTTTGTTAAGTTAAATTCAAGGTTTGTGCAGCTCTAATTCTTTCATGCGTCTCTAAAAGCGTGCTGTCTGCAAGTAAACAAAACTTTAAATTGTCCTCTAAGAATAAAACAATCTCTACAGAATTAAGGGTTTCTATAAATTTGCAAAATTATTTGTGCAATAAAAAACAAAAATCAGTTTAGCAGCCCCCTGTAAACAAATGTGCGTCATTAATGAAGGAATATGAATATGAAGGGAAAACAAAATGTTTTCCCTTCAAAAAATCAAGTAAAGCCAAATGTACTTTAAAAGCACATCTATGCAATAAGAAAACCCAAAGTGCTTCACATAATAAAAACATAGCACAAGTAACAAACAAAACAAAATAAACTGTAGAGTGGCAGAATAAGAAGCAATGAGAAGTTAAATCCAGACCAGAACTGATCAATGCTCCAATGATTATCATTTGAGTACATCTCTAAACAGATGGGGTTTAAGCCTTGTTTTAAATAAACTCTGTGGTTCAGCATTTTTGCAGTTTTTTTGCAATTTTTTTTTTCATATTAGAGGAGAATAAAAGCTGAAAGCTGCTTCTCCATGTTTGGTTCCGACTCTGGGGATGAAGAGTAGACCAGAAGCAGAAGACCTGAATGGTCTGTAAGATTGACACAATGATAAAAGCTCTTTAATGTACTTTGATGATTTATACAGTCACAGGGGGATTTTTAAGTCTATTCTCTGAGCTACAGGGAGTCGGTGTAGTGACTTTAGAACTGAGGTGATGTGCTCTGTTTTCATGATTTTAGTGAGAACACAGCGTTCTGGATCAACTGCAGCTTTCTGACTTTTTAGGTAAACCTCTGAAGAAATGTTGCAGTGGTTTATCAGTGAAGCAAACACCAATGAATGCATTGTTTCTCACACAGAGAGACATTTGAAACAGTGTATTGTCAGTCTGACTGATGAAATGTTTTAAATCAGTTTGGATTACTAAAATACTTAATTCATCTCGTTACAGAATCGAGAAATTTTGTTTCTTGTTTTTGTAACAATAAACACATTTTTTTAAGAACTTTCTAGAAATTTGTAAATTTCCTTAAATTTCCTTTGTATTTAAAATTGCCTTTTAAACTTTGTGTCTTGGGTCAAACATATTTGGTATCCTCCCACAAGCTTCTCAAATTAGTTGGCTGTAATTTGCCCCATTCCTCGTGACAGAACTGGTGTAACTGAGTCAGTTTTGCAGATCACATTGCTCACACACGTTTTTAGCTCTGCCCACATATATTCTATGTTATTTAGAGCAGAGTGTGTTGGTGGCAGCTACAAAACAATAACTTTGCTGTCCTAAAGCCACTTTCTAAGTTTGGTGTACATTTGGAAACCAGACATGCTCGCTGACATCTCTCCAGTATTTTCACATGCTGTTTTTTCCCCAGGATGCAATGTGTTGTTCTGGTTGATTTAACAAACTTTGAGGGATTTCTCAACATCAACATCATCTTAGTGCATACGAACCTCTGAACTTTAAGAAGCTATTGCAGTCAAAACATGTTTTAAAGTATTATCGCTTTCTCAGAATTCTGCCATTTACAGCAAATAAAATAGTTTAGGTAATCATAGCTGACCTAAAACTGAAAAATGTAGTTTGCCTTGTTTGTCAGATAGTGAGAGAAAACAAGATTATGTTTCTTATAGACAGTGAATGTTAACCTCTAGTTTCAACAGTTTTTGGTTTTGTGGTGAACGTATGTGGTGTTTTGTGACATCCCGCGGGCCCTGCTGCCGAGAGTTAGTATCAACACCTCCACTGTTTATTTGGACCTGTGCTGAACTCAGGGCCACTCACCCTCTGTCACACCTAATCCCAAAGATCTGGTTATGGCACACACAAACACGCAGTGCTCACAGGCATACATGAAATTCTGCTTTCATTGGAGCTGAATGTTCAAAGTTACACCAGGTTTAGCTGTGAACCATTGAGAACCAAATGATGATTTCCTCCCTAATTTCAGATTAGTCTCAGCGCTGTCTAGGATTTAACATTTTACTTTTCCCTTAAGCAGAGCAATTTACTAGATCTCATGATATAATTTAACATTTACCACTTCTTCCTGAAAAACCAGCACTTATAGTCGGTTCTCTTGTTGTCCTTTAAGTGTTTTTAGTGCACAGATGTGCCTGATCCCTGCAGGGGCCTGAGGATTGATACTCAGTGTCAGAGGAAAAATGTATCAGAGGGCGTGTGATCTGCTGAGCAGCAGCAAAAACAAAACAACATTGCTTCCATCTCTCGTGGCTCAGGGATAATTGAAAATAAATTGTTGTGTCGCAGTGCTGCTGCAGACTAAATACTAATTTAGCTGCAGTTGGAGGATGCAAACAGTGCTTCAAATACTCATTTTGCCAATTCCCTGCTGATCAAACTATCTATTATTGAGCTGCTCTTTTCTCCAGAGGTTAAAAGCACAGATGGAGGGTATAATCTCCTTTTTAAAAAGCCCTATTTAGATTTTTGTTACATCCCATTATGTGGGTCATCATTTAGTTATGAACTGATGTGCTGAATTTGTTCTTGTTCCTTTGGAGTGAGTTTTCTTTTTTTTAAATAGACAAATAATTGCATTTACCCTTGTTTATACATCATGTGGAGGTAAATGGAGAAAACTGATCCATACATGTAGTGAATGGACCTTTTCAAACAGCTATATATTTGAATTGTGAGTTTGTGAAATCAATCCATATATTACAGTGTAAGTCTCTAGATGTCATTGCTGCCAAAAACACACCTTTAGCATGTCTACAGTAAATTGCACAATATGGTTTGTGTTTTTTGATGCAGCTTTTATGAGCTGATTGGTGTTGGGATTTCATCATTTGCTTTGCTCATTGAAGCAAAGGTAGGTAATATGTGAAGCCGAAAGATCATTGAAGGTTATTTTGAACAAGATTATTTTTATGCTCTTTTGTTTCTCCCTGTTTAATACATTCATACAATACAAGAAACATTGTTACAAAAATTGCTCTTCATGAAATGCTTCCAAGTACAATATATTCATCTCAATAGTCAAGACTATTTATATTTAAACCTTCTAAAATTACAAATAGTAAAACATTGGACTAATAAACACGAAGATGTTAAGCTCTAAGTAATTCTACAGCAACAGTGTAAAAGTGTGTCAACTATGAGCAGACTCTTTCATGGATCGGCGAATTTATTTACAGTTGTGAGGCAACAACAACAAATGCTTGACTACTTCTGCTTTTCTGTTTGGACCTCAGGAAATCTCAGAGCAGCTGGTTGTTTGACCTATGTGCAACAAAATTTGTGAATTGAATTAAAACAGAATGGTTTAACAGAAGCATGTTGTAATGGGTTGTGAAGTGAAAAGAAACGGTGAACAAATGACACAGACTCTCTGGACAGGTCCTGAAGGTGTTTAGATTTTGAATCAAGGGCAGATTGCCAGTGACCTTCTCAGTTTGATAGACGGCATGCCACTGTCTCGCTGTGTCTTTTTCTCTGGCAGCAACATGCCATACTACAGTGGACTTGACAGGGATGGATTACTTTGGCAGGTTCTTCTTCAGCTGCCCTAACCCATTTTGGGTCATAGTAAATGATGGCTGCCAGAAAACAGAAAGATGTCACCTTCTTCATTGAACAAATACCCAGGATGATGGTGGGGCAGAATCTCTGTGGAAGTCCATAATCATCTCCAGTTAATTCCAGGTTGTTTATGTTTTGTCATCCACATTCGCGTGAGATGAGCTCAGTGATGGTTGTGTCATGTGCTTGGAGTTTGACAGACTTGTACAGCCGTGGGTTGAAAAGAAAGGGGGAAGCACAGAGCCTTGCAGGGAGGCAGAGACCTGCCTGCCCAGACTCACGTTCTCCATCCTTCAGAAAAAAAACTCAATCATCCTTAAACGTTATCAAAACATTTCATCTTTCAAATTGCAGACTTTGATATTTTTTAAAAAAGACATAAGAAATGAATTTAGTGTAATAGTAATAAATGAAAGGGCAAGAAACAACAATATTAGATGAGTGTGGAGAAAGTGATAAACTAATCACCTACTGATCCCCCTCAGGAAAGCATAATTTATTGTGCACTGATGATGATGCATAAACCATGTTGCAAAATAAGATTGTCAATGCAAAGCAACATCTGGACAGCCAGAGGGTGTTTTGCACAGAATGCTTCAGAACAATGACAATAAAATGGAGTTTCTGGCCCATAACCAGCATGCCTGAAAGACACAAAGTAGCATAACCGATGAAAACTTCTATATGGCACCACTTATATTTTATTATTTAAAGCTTGAGAAAAATAATTAAGTAAAAATCTAAGTCATGGTGGGAATAACTATGTTCATAATCTTAAACGATCTAGTTAATTGATAATCATGTAGTTTGTCCAAGTATTCGAAAGCAACATTGTTTTATATTTTTTATGTTATCATTTTTTTTAACAACAAATATTAACAATAATATCAAAATTGTAATTTAACGAGATACAATCCCTCAATTTCCCCTTCTTCTTTTTAGATACCTCAGTGTGTTTTTATTGCTTTGCTCACAGCAAAACTGCGAATGTCTGGAGAATACCAATTTGTTGCTTTATCATCCCGTTTCCCAGCTGAGATGTTTATCTTTGACCTGAGCTGCTTCAGATAAACAGAGGTGATGAATGACTCTGACTTTTTTTGTTGATGTTGGAGGCAACACTTAAAGAAGTGAAGAAATCTGAAATATAAAGCTGAAGGACAGACATGTAAGCTCCTATTCAGGCAGACCTTGAGCGATGTTCAGCATAAAAAAAAAAAAAGTCTTTAAATTAGCAATTTAACAGTTTTACAGACATTTTTCATTTCTGTAAGCAGAACATCAGCTTAACTTCTTTGCAAAAGCAGTTTCTCAGGTAACTTATTCAGCTCAGTCCCTTTTCGCTTTAGCCAAAGTAAGACCCTTTTGACGTTTTCTATAGTTCAGGAGTGATTTAGCACAAGGAATGTTGCAGTTGTAGCCAAAATCCTGGATATGCTTCCCCCAGAGTTCTTAAGGTCCATCTCATAAATTTAATTAAAAAACCTTTCTACATTAGTTTTTTGTAAGATGTAAATTTTCAAGAGACTAAGTGGTGAGTTTTCATTAGTTATAAGCTATAATCATCAAGCTTAACAAAATCAAACTCTTGAAATTCTTCTCTTTGTGTGAAGAATTTGTGCAATATGTACATTTATTATAAATTATAGAGATTTCCGCTTAATATACATCTCTCCTTCCTTGCACTTAATGGTCAAGCTCACACTAAAATTCAAAATCTAGCTCAGAATGACATAACTTGACTTAATTGTTAAGCACTTGATTTTCGTTAATTGTTTTTTAGTGTTTCTATAATAAGCTTTATCTAAATTGACTTTATTTGAGCAGTGAATAAACTCAAAACGTGCAAAAACTTTTTTGGAAAAGCAAGTTTCACAGAATTAAAGTAACACAATCGCTCAACATAAAGGCTTTTGGTAACTGACACAGCCAAGGAGCCATCTTTGATGCAGCCTGATATTATTGGGCTGTGCCTCCATGTGAACATCCAAAACCCCTTCACTAATGTTTGCAGTTTAAAAGATGGGCTGGAGATGAAGAGGCATGTCTTCTTTAACCCCAGTGACAGTTATTGGAAATTACAGAACCTCGGGAGTTCTTCTGTAATCTATGCATGTCATGCAGATGGATGGTGATTACATTATGCCGTATTGTCCTCTGCAGTGAGTTCTAAACGATGTGATGATGACATGCAGCGTAAATCTGTTTTGGCTGTTAAAGCAAAGAGCAGCGTTTGCGTCTTTTATGGGAAAGAGCTTGTGTGTGTGTGTGTGTGTGTGTGTGTGGTGTTTTTTTTCTTCTTTTTGGCATGCAGAGGGCAACGCCACAGTAATTAATGACTAGCTGCTAAATGGTGCTCTGTGATCTCACACGGTAACGAGAAGGCATTTGTGTCGGGCTGAGCTTGACAATTATCTTAGTGGTGAGAAAACATTGGGGTGCACTGGTGGCAGTTTGATTAATCAGGCTTAAAGAGCCCCAGTGTGAATATTTATGGGACTCATGTCATTTAAAAAGATATTTATTTGATCTGTTTCAAACAATAAGTTGCTCTATTTTTGATGTTTCTGGTGATTATGTGTTTTTTTTATTCGAGATGTAAATCACACTTGAAGCCAGTTGAAAGCTTTGATAAAATATATACCAGCATAATATTATGGATGACTATGACTGCAAAAAGTAGGATTAAATGAATAATTAACTTATGTGTCAATATCCATGTTTAATTTGTTCTGAAATATATATAGTATTAGCTCCAACAGGATTTCATTATATGTTTTTTGTGGTGTTACTTTGGGAATATTTGCAAAGAACTTTGCAAAATTATTCCCCATAAATCATCTTTTAAAAATCTACATATAAAATAAAAGAGATGAGAAGCAAGCATACAGATTGGCTACTTGAACATTTTTATTCTTTAATGAACTTAAACTGCTTGATTTTTGTTACTTTTCATATCGATCAGGTTTACTATATCTTGACACCAAGTAAAGTTGAGCCAGCAGTGTGGTAGAAATAAGAAATACTGCAACCTGCAGGTGGGAGGCAGCAGTTACTTAAACTCAGTGCTTTTGATCATTATTGTGGAAAATTTGCAATAAACCCACAATTATGCATATGAGCTAAGAAATGAGGGAATCTGTTGATTTTGCATAAATTTCCATAATTGCAGAATCATGGAAAACTCAGTGGACTGTGTTATGAATTTTTCATTCTAGATGTATTTTATTCTCTAAAATTCTCATTTGCATTTACTTCACAAATGTATTTTCCTAAGTTTGTGTATATCTTTTCCTCTTTGTTTCTGTTCTCTGTTTTCACTCTTACATCTGCTGTGTTCCCTAATTTAAAAATTAAAATGGAAAGAAAATGTATTTATGTTCTAAAGGAAACAAAAGTTTATGCTACCCATAACAAAACAAAAATAACCTTGATATTTTATTTATTTCTAGCAGGATAGTTTTTCATTTACAGAGTTATGAATAAAAATCTACATTTATTCTGAATTTGTAATGTGCCTATTTAATGTGTGTGGCTCTGCACTACATCTGCTCAGCTGACCACACAGTAAACCAGAAGATATTAAGGTTCAGCTTCTGACCTGAACATCAGGAAGCTTTTACTGTCATTGCCTTTGCAGCATTGTGATAGTTATGCTTTGTGCATTGTAGTCATAGCTATTATCATATCATTGAAGTTAATACAAAAGGAACAATAAACTTGCTTTCTGCTCACTGTTCACACTCATGTAACAACTCTGCTTTTTCTGTTAAAGCTACTGATAACTTATAATTCACTCTGAATGATGTGACATAGTTGTGTGTCCTTTCAATGTATGAGTCTTGCTTGCTGTAATAGAGTATTTCTATTGCAGAGGAAAAATGTCTTATTTTTTTGTGCAGTACATTTTTGCATGCTTAGTGTTGCAAACTCTCTGCTTTCAGATTTCTGAACAATGTGAACTTAATTACTTGACCTTTACAGAAGCTCTTCGTTAGTAAAAGTTTTTTTTTTTTTTTTTTGTCAAGGAGATGGGTCATTCTCTAGGGACTCATGTTTAAGCCAATTTGTTTTCTGGGTGCAAACTACATTCCGTTGCTTTGTACTTGTGACGTGCAATGACAATAAAGTTGAAGTCTATTCTAATTCTATTCTGTTCATTCCAGAAGAGAACAGTTCTTTTATTATAACTAGAGATGCACTAATCGAACTCTCTGTAATAGAGCCTAATGAAATATGTAGACGTTTAAAATCCACTTTTAGAATTTCATCAAACAGCATGTTTGATAAAACACTTTTAGTAAAAATTTGATTAAACACATGAACACATAGTGCCTGGTAGTGTGAAGTTTTTCACATTTTACCTCTAAATAACCTCAAATGACAATGTATTTTGGGAGTCTTTTGTAATAGGTCGCCACCTATTACAAAACACTATAGTAGTTTTTACAGAGGGTTTAGTTTAAAAAAGAATCTAAGCCATAAATCTCTCACCAAGCAATGTTAAACACATAATCTGAAGATGGAAGACAGACTTATCTGTGAACCATCGTATACATGCAAAATGACACTTTTGTGCTGTGATAAACTAACAGAGCACACCATTATCTCCATGATGAAACATAGTAGGGGATTATTTTATTGACCAGTTACACCAGTTAAAAAAGTGAAACTGGTCAAAGTTGAAGTAATTACATGACAATACTTAAAGATAAACGTTTAGACGCTGCACCAGAGGTGGGACTGGAAGAGAGTTTCACCCTGCAGCAACAATCTGACCATAAATATGCATCCAAAGCTCCTATAGAAGAGTTTATGGTTCAGTCAAAGTTCAGACTTAAGTCCATTTGAGAGTCAGTGCATAGGCAAAAAGAGTTTGAATCATAGTTTGTAGAGAAAAAACAGGAATAATCTAAATCTGCAGGTAAGAGCTCTGAGAGAATCAGAAATAAGTATCAGCCAGTTTCAATCTGATACATTTATAATTATAACCAAGTAGATTTATCCTCCAATTTAACCTTGAACTGAAAAGAGGAGCTCATAAAAAGGTAGTACTGGAAACAGTTGTATCTTATTTTTAAAGTTGTCCCAATCATTTTTGTTTTTTTATCTAACAAATTTTAGAAACAAACTCATTTATTTTTGCTACTGTAGCTAAAGCTAAATGATAAAATACTACAATACTCATTCTCTAATTACAATTTTAATGTGCAAATGAAAATATAAAGAAAGAGAGAGACAACACAAATTATTGTAAATCTATTTATACACACAGACCCACACCAAATTTAATTATAGCAATTAGGTAAAAGTACTAATTGCAGAGATATTTATTTTTCACATTGGGGTTAATAGTCGATTAACACTGGCAGCCTGTTAAATTATTGTTGCTTGTTAATAAGGCGGATTCTGTGGTTCGTGATGAGACACACCGATGATTATTTTACCAAAACTCCTGTAACATGTTACAAGTGTTTGTTTAAAGCTTGGATTATTATTTTTTTCATTTTATTTATTTTTTATTTTTTATTTTTAAAAAAAGGTTGCCAGGTGGTATTTCTAAAATGTGACATCTTACCATTTTGTCCTAAATGAAAATACATTTCTTCTTCAATAGACCAAAACATCAGTTTTAGGATTGAACAGTTGATTTATAAGATCTGCACATCATTACCATTAAAAGGGTTTGTCCTCCCATATTGCTCCATTTGAGTCCGTACTTTTTTTTTCTTGTCTGCATTTCCTTTTTTCTTTTCAGTTTTTGTTTTTCACATCCAAGAGTTTCCCCTGAAGCTTGCTCATCAATCTCCCAATCTTTCAATTTTCTTCCGTGGCAAGAAGCACTTAAATTTATCGCTCCATCTGTTTATTACATGCCATCTCTCCTTCCCTTTCCTTCTGCCTCCCATTCTGGATTCTCCTCCTCTCCATCTGTTTATGCTTGTTCCTGATCACCTTTCTGTTTGGTAAAGCCCTACCTGTCCTTCACCACTACTATCCCATATTTCAAACACTTTTTGAAAATCAGGTCACTGATGAGCTTTTCTAATGAACTGATTCTGTGTTTTTGAAGTTCTTTGCTTCAAACTGCGGAGCTATTTTAGTTCCAGAAGATATATTTCCTGTCAAGGAGCAGCAGGAGTAATCTCCACAGAGCTCACAAGTAACAAAGGAAAGGAAGGACCTGTTGTCTTTTTCACTCCTCTTTTAGACAGTCTGACAGATCTTAGTTGCTTAGTTACTTTTTCCTGCACAGTGCAAAAGTTTGCTGAAAGTCTACAGAACCAAGTCATGATCTTTTTGTTTTATATATCTCTGAAAATGTATTTATTTTTGTCAACATCAGTACCTGGAGGTGTGAAGTAGAAGAAGTCGTCGGTCCCTCTTGACATCAGTACCTTTTCCTCCCTCTGGCAACCAGGATTGATTAGTAAAAGCACAAAGTGTCTTTGTCACTGCAGCTACTTTCAAACAGTGTGAGAAGGACGTAAGCGCTTAATCAATGCAGGCAGCAACAGTTTGACATTGTGCTATCTGTTTCTAATTTGTCTCTGTTCCCTCCCTCTTGTTTCTCTGTCACAGATCACATTCTTCATGCTGCTGTCTGCAGTGTGTGTAATGCTCAACCTGGCGGGCTCCATTCTCTCCTGCCAAAACGCTCAGCTTGTTAACTCGCTGGAGGAGTGTAAGCTGGTGAGACCAACTAGACATTGACCTATGCAATCTTAGTTATTTGACAGTCAATCCAATGTCTACATCCATTATTTCTATCCAGTGTTTGGGTGGGGTGCTGTGGTGCCTTTGTCCAGCACTCGGCGGGGTGGTCTGTGGTGGGTGATGAGCAGGGTTAGTTTTCTGAATGTAGGCCAACAATGCATGTTTTTTTGTTCTGTGTGCTTTTCTTTTGCCCCGGTGATGGACTGGTGACCTGTCCACACAAGATAAAGAGCTATAGGCAATGGAAAAAGTTCTATTTTAGACTCACATCTTAATCTGACATCTTATTTTTGCCCCCCACATATTTTTTGCCAAGCTGCAAATGGGACGTCTTGTAGCTTTTTTTCAGCCATAACTTTCTTGATAATTTCTCATTGAGGTCAGATGAGCAAAACGTTTTCCACTTGTCAATTTCTCCCACCTGAGCTGTGAATCTCTGCTGGTCCTCTTGAGTTACCCATAAACCTCTTGGTTGCATTTATAATTTATACACTGCCTGTCAGTTTGATTGGATGTCTTAGTAGGTTTTCACTTCAGGCATATTCTATGAGGAATAACAAGATGGATTGAGCAGTGCTCTGTAAAATGTTCCAAGTTCAAGATATGGTTTTATAAAGTAGCCATCCTTTAAAATCTTTCACAGCAGTTGGCTGTTTTCCCTGTTCTTCAAGATGCTGCTAATGTTTGCAAATCTCTAAGGCCTTCACAGAATGGGAGTATTTATGATGCTATTAATGAATTCCCAAGTTTACTTTAGAAGACTATATTTTGGAAGGGATTTTATTCAGGGGTATCAAAATAAAGAGGGGCTGCATTCAGTAGCCAGCACACATTTCAGAATTTTATTGATAAAATTGCAAAATTATGGACCCTTCCACTTCACAACTATGTGCTGTAACACAAAATATATCAAAAGTAAAGACATTAATATAGTTGAAAGTTATTGTCACAAATTCCGTACATCACAAGTATTGAATCAAATTATCAATTAATTATCTCCATGATAAGAAAACCTGCATAAAGGAAGAATTTACCAAGCCACTAAACAGTGCAATATTGTGATGAATTCTGTTATAAACAACTTTCATACCAGACAAATGGTCATGAGTTTTTGTTGTCCAACTTTACAGAACTTCTGTTCTAAACAGATTGCTGAGCTGAGTCATTCCTGAAATCAACAAAACCATTTGTTTGTCACCATTGACTCATGATTATCACATCCGCTCCAGTAAAACTCAGTTCTATGACGTGTAGACTCAGGGACACTGAATGCAATTTCTCTCCACACTTCACAGATTTTTATGTGTGATAAAACTTATAAAGCCTCTATCCTTTGCCTTCCAACTCACACTTATGTACTTTTTTTTGTATTAGTCTATCATATATTACATAAAAATATCAAATTTTGCTGTTATAAAGGTACATATTAAAATTGTTTTGCAAATCAGTGAAAATATTCAACTTGTGTAAGGTGTCAGGTGTGGACAAAACTGGAAACTTAAAATAATATAATCTTTTTTAGTTCTCCTTCACCCTTTGCACCCATACAGCTTAAAATATTAACTACCCACAAAATCGCCACTTATTATTCTCCAAAGCTGTAAATCTATGTTTTGTATGAAAGTGATATTCTGAACTGAGTATGAACTGTGTTTTTGTTTGAGGTGCTGTTATGTAGCTGCAAAAGCTGTAAGCTCTCTCTCTTTTTTTAAATAATCCAAATAATAGCCTTTAGAGACTGAATTTTTCTTAACCAGATGCCTAGCTGATGTTTTTAAAGTGAATTTATAGTGCCTGGGGTTTGTATCTATTTCATAACTGTAGAAGCCCCTTGTGGTTTCTTAGACACCCAGCCCACTAACCCAACTACTTCCACAGTATAAGCAGCTTTTCCCCTGCAAGTCGGATTGCGCATGCACACTAACTTTGGTACTTTATGTGACTCTCCAGGGACCCTCACCCACACGTGACTGAAATATTAATGTTCTTCATCTCCTCTCCCCAATGTAATTAACCCATACTTGTTGAGTTCATGTCCTGCTTTTTACTCAATCTGGGACACATAGCAGAGGTACCTCAATCCATCCCGGAGTAGCTCATCATATCCTCACTTTGTCGTTTTTACACGTGCACAAGGCTTCACTGTATAAAAAAAGTCTAAATTGTTTAAAAACCATCAGCGTATTTTTATGGAGGGAGGGGCTAAATTACTCGACGGAATAAACTGAGGTTTGGCCCGTGCGTGTGTTTGCTTGTCTCTTTGTGCGTTTGGTCATGCACGCGTGCATGTTTCTCTGTGTTTTGCGGCATGCCTGCTTGAGTGCGGATGTGTGGTCTCCCCTCCTCCCCACCAGGTACCTTTTGACAACGATGGAGTGTGTGTCTGCTGCGAGCAGCAGAAGCAGAGCACCGGCTGCAACAACCAGGCAGAGATGCTGAAACTGAACCCCCTGCGGGACTGCAACACCATCCGCCTTCGCCTCAAGGTGGCTGTGTTTCTCTAGCATTTCTATGTTTTGAAAGAATACTGGAAATATTGCATTTAGGTTTTATCTGACATGGATTATTGTTTTAAATAATGTCCAGCTCTGAATATATCAGTCTTACAAGAAGATATTGGATTTAATTTGTTCATTCATTTAGTCTCGCTTTCAATTTCGTCACAGTGACATTTAATCAATCAGTCAAACTGTATTTATAGAACACTTTTAATTCAGTCTAGTCTAAAACTTTATAGAAATCAAAATCTGAAAGACATGAATTTAATCAATAGGAACTAGCACAATAAAATTATCAAAATTATCAAATAAATGGTAAATGGCAAATTAACTGTAGTTGTTTAGCACTTTTATCAAATCCACAGACTTGAAAGCGCTTTACACTGCAGTCAGTCATTCACCCATTCACACACTAATGCTGGTAAGCTACGTTGTAGCCTTAGCTGTCCTGAGATAGCGGACAAAACAACAAAGTGACTGAGATGGACGTAGAGATAAAACAAGCAATTACTGTTAATAAAGTGGTGAGGAATTAGAAGTTTGAACTAAAGTGAGAAAAAAAAATCAATTAGAGAGAACGAGGAACTCTGAAAACACAATCATCTAGATTCGTGAGAGCCATAAGACTTTACTTCTCTAGATAGACTCATGGAAAAATGCTTTCCAATATTTTTTTTCTAATGTGTAGATTTTGTTCAACAACATGACAGTTCAGTCTCCAATTAGAGGGACTTGTAAAGCATGTGTCTTTTTTTCCCCGGAAGGCAGATGTTTAAGTATTCACTGCGTTTTCAGGCTGGCTGTAGTTTAGCAGTTCATGACCTAGGTGGAATATCTTATCTCTCCTGGTGTCTGCAGAAATAAACTACAGTGTGAAGCACTCTTCCCCTGATGGATAATGACAATCATAACCATTAATTGTATACCCCTGATTGATTATAAAACATTGATATCCAAATCAAAAGACTTCTTCAGATGACAAATGCTTATGGAAGGAGGAAAGATCGAGCACATTCATCACTGTGGTCATAACTCATTAAAGAAATGGGGAATTGGTGCTATAAAGCTTTATTAAGCACCGGAGCAGTCAGACGTATTGAGTTATATCTAAGAGAAGGTGTCATATGCAAGTCCCAGGAGTCAATTTCCATTTCAGATGCTGTTAGACGTCTGATTGTGATGAACTCATCTGCAGTGTTGTTCTTTTCTGTAGCATACAAAAGAAGAAATCTGATTTAAACGAAAGCAAGATGAAGCTGTAGACGATGTAGACGATGTAGACGATGTAGACTTCGTGTCTCATTTCTCTACAGCTTCTCTCCTCTTTAAGTGGCTCTCTTACATTTATGAAAGCATATCACATTACTAGGGATATGTGCCATTCATTCTCCACAGACATATTTAATTTCCACCCAGTCTTTTTTTCATTTCATTACTCTGCCTGGGGCTGTAAATGATTCGTGAGAGGTGGTATTGAGGTAATTTCTGGTTTCCTGTTAAGAGGCGGATGTATAACCTTACTCTGGTTGACCTAAGGGCAAAGTATTTTTCAGGGGTTAAATATTCAATCAGCACACATATTAAGCAGTTTTGGTGAAAGAAATTTCAGCACTTTCTCTTTGGCTTTGTACTGGAATGTTTTATAATGCCTTATTATTAATGTCCTCTCAACCCTAAATTAAAATTAACTCAGGTAAAGCTAATTAACATGCATTATGTCGAAAGACAACTGCAATTCAGCTATGTTATGAAATAACTAATTGCACATATATCTATATATATATATATATATATATATATATATATATATATATATTTTACT